>VZUI01040517.1:0-121671 GCA_013401135.1 Cettia cetti
TTCTTTCTTTTTCTTTCTTTCTTTCTTTCTTTCTTTCCTTTCCCTGTATTTTCTCTATCTCCAAACTCCCCAACACAAAATCCATCTCTATTCCTACAGTAAATTAATTCTCCCTGATGGTAAATTCACATACAGAATTCTGGGTGGCAGGTTCTGACCAGGGCTGCATACAAATTAGCTTGAAGAAAATTGCATCAAGTTAGGTAAAGAACAAAAGCAAACTTACTTCAAAGGGAAGGAACCAAGTGGAATCTATAGTTACTACGCACTAAGGGTTTAACAGATCTTGAGTTAATAAAAACAAAAAACACCTACAAAACAAGCAATAATCAAACCTGCCTTTCTTTCTGTGATACTTAGGAATTGCTGGAACTACTTTTAGAAGAAACTACAATCAAAAAGTAGATCTTTGATATTATTTGGGTTGCAACTATTGCTAACAGTGCTTTGTTGTTCCTGGTATTTCACAGTAATTCACTGTGGCTCCCTGACTCACCATGTCTGCACCAGCCTACAGACACAGAGAGAGTCTCAGCTGGCAAAGCTGACTTGGCTGGCTATAGATGAAATCTGGCTAGCTTCCCAAAGATTAGGCGCCTGGACATGCTTCCTCTTGCTGTTTTTGGTTTTTTTGTGCTTTTTTTCACCCCTTTCCTCTTTCTAGTCAGTCACTGATGTGTGTATATCTAGCAAAGACACAGTGAACTCACAAACTGTCTAGCATGCGCTCATGCTTGTTCTCCTTGTTTCTTTTTCTTCCTTTCTTTTGGGAGGTTCAAAAGAGTTTCAAAACAGAGAGGAGGTTAACAAGACTTTTTAAGAGTCTATTTCTCCCTGTTTTTTTCTCAACAGATTTTTTTCTCATCAGCTGATTACATTAAAAAAGATCTTATTAAAACCATGTCTGCTCTCCTTTCTGAGATGGCATGTATTAAAGTGCTATTGCCACTTTAATTAAGTCTGTCCACTTGTGGGTTTTATTATAGTTTTTGAGATTCTTAACTTTTGAAGGCAAAATTACTTTACTTGACTGGAATCAGAGACAGCTCTTACTTGCGGGAGGGTCTTGCTGTCTGTCTTTAACCAAAGAGGCCATGCACAGCAAATCTTAAACCTGTATCAGACTACAGGAATGCATCTACTCATGCATGCTGAAAGTTCTGGGAGGGAAGTAAGAGGAGGAAGCAAAAGGGGATAAAAAAGACAACTTATATCCTAAAGTATGGAAAGGACTCTTACAGTGTATGCCTTAGATCTGAAAGGGCAACCATCCAGCAAGTTTGGACTTGAGTGCCTGATCTATATCACAGTCACTTAATCTTATTTTACTTTTAGGCACTCTTCTGTGTGCAGGGTATGATGCCAAATTGCTAATATGTTAGTCACAGCTTTTATAATATCATTCTAGGGGAACTTTTTTCTCTATCCCTCACCATTTACTTTCCCCGCAAAACCCATTAAAATAGTTGATTGTCCCTGACTTGTCAGGTGCAAAAGAAATGGGTTGCATTGCTCCTGGAGATGAAAGGCACTCAGTTGTTTGATGTGGGGCTCTGGGAGGGGTACCCCACTGTCTACATGAGGTGCAAACACAGAACACTGTTCTCAAGACAGGTTAAATATCCATTCAGTGTGCAAAAAATATCAGCTTTTTAGACTCCTGCTTGTAGCATGGTGATGTAAGAGAGCATATGTCCACTGAAAAAATCCTCTCATAGAGGTATGTAACCACAGGAATATCACATAATTCCCTCTTTGTCCATTGACTGCCTTTTTCAGCTATCCCAGATGAGTCTGCTAAACTTGGCTTTGGACACTTGTTAACGAGTACAGAGTTAGTTGAGAGAAAAGATTAAAGGAAGAATACAATCTGTGTGAAACAGTGGCCCTGATTCTAAAGAAGCAGATGATCTGAGGGAAGGAAGAGCTTCCCTTTAAACAAGAGACTCCTCATGCAATGCAAATGATCCCATATGCAGCTGCCACTGGCAGGCAGCCACCCGTCTACAGAAGAATAAAGTCAAAGCAACAATTCCCCTGAACCCTGAAGCTCAGTGACTTCAAACAACAGAAAAAGAAAAAGTGACATGTTTTTTTCCACTGAACTCTTTCCATCTCTAAACTGTACTGATGACCTCATCAGCTACAGCTGTCAACTTGGAGCTTAGCTTCTTTCTGTCCAATGGACAACATCTGGTACCATCTATGTATTTGTATCTAGGATGGGAAACATGTGGACCATACTGCCTCAAAAATGTGTAATGATGACCTTAAAAAACAAACCTTAGCTTTTGCTCACAGTGGCAAGCACATATAAATCCATTCGCTCAGTGGGAACTAAGAGGGTACATTGACACAGATAATTCAGGAACTGTTTTCTCATTAGGCAAATTTTACTGGCAACTAGCTGTGACCATCTCACTTTTATGTACTTGTGTAGTCTCTGCAGACAGTCACAATAATAAATAGTCTGTCAATTAGCAAGGAAAAACCACCACCTCTACTGGACACATCTATCCTCCACAGAAGACTGGGCTAGCTCTTAGAAGTGCAACTAGATACTTTCAAGCAATTGACAAGGTGTTGTTCACCTTAAAAATATTGCCTTTCTTTGGGGACAAATTTTCAAATCCAACAATATACTCCAGATTGCAATGTCTCTTATTCCCTAGACATGAAATTCCAGATGCTTGGAGTGAGCTGGGATTGTAACACCTCTGGTACTGCAAACATGGTAGACTTAAGGAAATCTTCTCTCTACCATACAGTAATATTTATTTATATGTGTCATATTATTTTTTATGACTTCCCAGCAAATTTCTTTGATGTATAAAGACATCATTGGGTTCTCACTTTTAGTTCTATGTGGCTGCCAAACTAGGAAGCTTGGTAGCTTCCATTACTGTGATTGTTGCTCACTGAGGAGCACCTTCAAGTGTCCCTACAGTCTTAAGTCTTGGTGCAAGTACTTTGCAAATGCATGGAAGGAGTGATACCTCCCCCAAAACCTTAAAATGCAAGGTCCCAATACAGAAAATGTGTTTTGCTTTGTGCACACACACACGTGTTTGTGGTGGGAGGGAATCTACAAAAAGGAACAAGAGAGGGAAAGTGAGAAGCCATGTGGCAAATTTAAAAGCTGCTTGAATTTTGTGTCTTGCTAATATGCAGCTAGAAAGCATACTGTGACATCTACCTGCTAGATGTTTAGTTTTTAAAGTATGTGAGAATGGAGTTGGTGCCAGGATTCGAGGAATTGTGGAGATTTAGACAGTTCTGGAAAAGCATCCCTTGTGGGAACAGCAGATAGGCTCACAACTGGGACAGATACTATAAAGTGGAGGAATAGAAACTGACTTCTGAAATTACAGAAGCATATAAAAAGCCACTCAAAGCTGTGGAAGAAGCTTAGGAATGAAAAACACTACTGGCTTTCTCTCTCTATTTGTTTTGTCACATGTGCTGCTATATTCCAGAGAAATTAAGCTTTTAGAAATTTCTTTGCAAGTGAGCATTTAAATATTATCACATTAGTTAGTGTATTTAGCTATGAATGCCACCCTGCTTCCATGTTCCTATCTTTTCAAAGATCTGTATTTCGTGCATTTCAGATAAATGAAAAATCAGCACTAAAAATGAGATAAACAACAGAGCAAAGTGAAGGCAGAATACCTGACAACTTTGTGCCTCCTTAAAATCCAAAATCTACCAATTTAAATGGAGAAAGGGGCCTTCAGTTTGGGAGGACGGAATTGGTTTCAAATTCTGGATGATGAATGACTGAAAAATGATCACATCAAGATTTGCTCATGGAAGATGTTCTTTTCTATGATTTGTCCTATATCTGTTTTACCACTGGAAAAAAAAAAAAAAAAAAAAAAAAAAAAAAAAAAAAAAAAAGCAGAAACAAGAATGGGCTCAACTCAGAATCTCTACAGCTATCTCTGCTTACAACTGAAATGTGAGCACAGGACTTTCTGGGCTGCATTTTTGCTCACAGCCCTGAATTTGGACATCAACAGACTTCACTGACTTTGTGTTGCCTAAGAAACTATTTACTGCTCTCCCCACATAGATCCAAGGTATGAAGGATGGGAAATGAAGGGAATTCATGAATGCAACTGAAGGCTCAAAACCCCAAAAATTTAAGTCTGGAATAAATGTATCTCAATCTTACCCATTTTTAGTTACTATAGTTACCAGGAAAAAGAATTCATGCCTCACACAAAAAAACAAACAAACGAACAAACAAACAAACAAACAAAAAAACCCAAAAAAAAACCAACCAAAAAAATCCAAAATAAAAACAAAATCAAAAACAATGTCAAGAACATCATTATCTGTTTTCCAACTATTTATAAATTATATATATCAAATTTTGAGATGTTGGTCAAATGAGAGCTATGGTATAATGTTTGAGTTGAATTCAGCAGATCAGAATTTAATCTAGAAGTGTTTAAATTAATAGCAATTTCCATAGAAAATTTTCCTGCTTTGTCTTAGATGACTAGGATTTCCTAGACATATTAGAAACAAGGGTAAGTTTATAGTTGCTACATCTAATTAAGGTCCATGTATATCTTTTCAGTGTCAGAAATTCATACACAAACACAAATAATCTGTGACTGTGATCTGTTTCTTATCTACACATACAAGTTCCATGATTTTACTGCTAAATACATAGAACACATATAGACTGCTGACACTTGACGTTTGCTCTCACAGCTTTACCAAATAACTATCATAGCCTTGTCAAAGAAGAAGAGGGCCAAGAGTTCAGTTTAAATCTTTTTTAGGTGAAAATGGCTAACTTCTACTAGAATTGTGTGCTTAACGTAGAGACTTGTGTTTAAAACTTGCAATCAGTCAGACATGCTAAGGTTTATCAAGAATGATAGGAATTACTTCTGTGCTAATATTCATACTTGCCTAGACTACCCCAGTTGAAATTTCATTCTGCTCCTAGTGTCTCTTCTACTCACAGCATTGTTGCAAAGAACATGATTTCTACTGTGTCTGTAGATTTCCAGCTATGATTTTAGGTTTTGTATGAGAAACATGTATCATAGGAGTTGTGTTTTCTGGGAGGAACAGATGAGATACAAAGGCCACTTGCAGATGTGTGCCTCATCACAAACTGAGACAGCTGTGAGTGAGTTATTTGTGATTTAAGGTGAAAGTGGAAGTGAGAAACCCAGGTCTTGGGTTTTTTTCCTTAGCTGGAAAAGGATGTAGAATTAATTTTATTTTCTAAAATTGAATAGAAAGTTCATATGTGAACCTCAGTGTTATTTCCCCAGAAAAATTTTACTGGACTCTCTCAGAAATTTGCTATATGTCATACCAACCTAATAGAGAAAACATAGTGTTAATCAACTATATGGGAAATATAGTTGGTCCCAATACCAACCCTGCCAAGAAGAAAGGCCTACAAAGAGAAGCTAGATAAGTGTACACATAATATAGTCTATTTCAAGAAATGGGCTTTTGAATTTCAAGAACACTTCAGAAAAAAATCTGAAAAGAAATTATTCTGATTTAATCAAAAGCTTGAAGTACTGTTTTTTCCTCAAGGTGTACGATGCTGTGTCAATATCCTGAAACAAAACTATTTATAAATACTTATTTCGCTCATGTGAATTTTTGAGCCAAGCCCACAATTTTAGGGCTGACTTGTGCTCTAATTTCATTGAAGTGTATTTTTTTATCACAGCAGAACAGAGCCTAGTAGGCAATGTAATGGAGTGTAGTCTCACACAAAATCCCTAAATCACAAGATAACAAATAGCATTTTATTTCTGAAATATCTTTGAGTTGCTATCTGGCTATTACTCATTGCCATGTTTCTTGAAGTGTTTTTTTCAAATTTATTCTTCTGTTTATCAGGAAACACCCATACAAGTGTTCTTCATCCTTCTGCAAGATATTTGGTTGTTTTTTTACCAGTATTCTTCTTCAGCAGGCTTGGGAGACAGAGGATGGTAGCCCACTGCATTTGGAGACTGCAGCCTACACTGCCTCTCTGCACCAGCATCATCAAGTGTATACACTGCAGGGAGATCAGTTGTATGATGATTCTTCTAGAGTAGCAAAAGTCTATTCCAACCCTTCTCTCTTGCTGTATGACCTTGTTACAACTATTTTAGAACTTATAAGGCACATAAGTTCAGAAAGCAAGGGTGAGGGAAACTGTTTATGAGCAGTGTGTGGTGCTTCTCTGTGTGTGATTTCTGAATGGTATCATTAGGCTGAAAAAGGTTTTGATCAATACTGTGTACCAAAAGTAAAAGGATTGGATTTTCCATAGGTTTTTCTGAACTAAATACCTGCTATCCCGCACTGTGGCCACCGCTCTATGATTCAAGAGAGGTGGCTCTAGGAGTTCCTCCTAGTCTTTCTTTTCCAGCATGTTATCATAGAATCAAAGGATGGCTTGAGTTGGAAGTGAACTTCAAGATAATCTTGTTCCAAACCCCATGATGTGGGCAGGGACACCTTTCACTAGACCAGGTTGTAACCTGCCTGGCTTTGAACACTGTCTGGGATGTGCCATCCACAGCTTCTCTGGGAAACCTGTTCCAGTGCCTCACCACACTCAAAGTAAAGAATTTCATCCTAATATGTAATCTAAACCTGCTGTCTTTCAGTTTGAAGCCATTTGCCCTTGTCCTGTCTCCTTTGTCTTGTAAAGAGACTCTCTCCACCTTTCCTGTAGGTTCTCTTTAGGTACTGAAAGGCTGCAATAGTCACCCTGAAGTCTTTTCCAAGCTGCATCCATCTCCAAGCTGTATCCATCTCCTCATAAGAGAGGTGCTCTGATAATATTCCTGCATGTGGGTTAGACTGATTTTGAGAAATTATTCTCATATCCTCTAAGTGGAGTAATCACATTAGAAAATTGGAATAGAAGTGGTGTCAGATGATGTGCATACAGTTCTGACTAGTGACAGACACATAAGTTAATTTCATTTCCTTCATGAGATCTGGTGCTGGATATACCATGGTTAGTGCAGCTGTGAGACATCAGATCTGTTGTGCGACTGTGAAATGAGGTCACCTGTATCACTGCTGCTCAGCAGGGGTTATGATTAAGCTGTAATTCTCCCCAAAAAGTTTCACAGTTCTCCTTTTGAAACCATCCCTAATTCAAAACCATTGCTCTTCTGACTTTAACCCTCTCTAGAACCACAGAGACTTCACTGAGTAGGACATTAATATTTGACAACTGAGACTTTCTTCTTTTCTTGGTCAATCGGCTCTTCCTGGGGCACAAATTCAGGGATAAACTGAGTACGGGCACTTGCATTGAAAAATGAAGAGGAGTTTTTAATAGTATGTCACTTGCATGAAAAGCTGAATTGTGTAGCAGCTTTACTTGGAAAGATGAAAGAGGGTTTAGCTTTAGATGCAAAGGAGAATACATAGTATTCAAACTCTAGCATTCTGGTCAAGCTCATTGTTAGCTATCCAAAGGAAGTACCATCAATGGTAAATGTAAATCCTTTAAAAGCTTTTCTTTTGATGAGATCTTTCAAAATGGATAGGTCAAACAATCTTTAAGATTCATAATGTCAAAATAATTTCATGGTAGAGATAGATCTAACATTGCTTTTTAAGGCTTCTTCATAAAACAACATTACTGAAAAGTTCTGAAGTTCTCATGGGAGGGCACTGACTTTTTTGTATTTTTATAGTTTTTTTCATTGAAAATGCTATTTTTTCAAACATTTTTGCCCTTGGATTATTTTCCCTTGGATTGCTATGACTGATTAGCCTTGTTGCCAAGATTCAGAAGACTGAAACTGCTGACTTACTTCATTACAATAGATGACATCTTCATTGTTGGTATGGGAGTTTTGGTCTTCACAGAATAAACAGGCTGAGAGTACAATGATTACGTTGAAAAGGATAAGCAAGCCCCAAATAACAATGCTGTTTTAAAAAAGAATTAACCTTAAAGTTTAGAATAATTGGGCTATGCATTACAAAATCTTCTGCTTTAAGAACTTTAGGATAAAATATTCAAATTTTCCTCTCTCATCACATCTCTCAAATATTCTTTAATCTTTGAAGGTTTTTCAGTTATTTTTGGACGCATACATTTTCTTTTCTACTCTCTCTGTCTGAGTTCTTTTTCTCATTTATTTAGGTAACTAAGGATCATATATTTCAGATAAAGGCAAAAAGATTAGCCTGACATGCCAGCTGGAGGTTCTTGTCTTCTAAAAGTACTCCCACAGTGTAATTATTCATAACTTGAAAAAGGTGACTGAAAAGCATTTTACTTCTTTTAATTATTATGTATTTGAATTTTTGTCCAGAAAGTCCATATGAAACTGTACATCACAATATCACTTCCATGATAGGCTGCTCAGAATTCAGAATGTAGGTTACTGCAGATTCTGGTGTTGGTTCTGCATTTTCTCTTAAAAATGTGTAAGCAAACATCTCTACTTGATGTTATGAATTAAATAATAGACATTTTTGCTTCTCTGTGCAGTAGAAGTTTTCTTAGAACTCAAGGATTTGCTTCATATTCTACAATATTCAGGCAGAACATGTAAAATGTGTAAGGCAGTAGGAAATCTGCAGTGCCAAGAGTGTCAGTGTGCCAAGCCCCCACGTGACTAACAGCCTGCAATACGACATCACTGCTCTGGCCACATCTCTGCTGTGTGTTAGCACAGTTACATTGCTGTTATCGCCCAGGAAAGCTTCTTGTTTTTCTTCATGAGCAGATCAAATGATTGATAGAGTTTGATATCTTATTTATTTTGATTGTCATCTAGGATATCATTGAGTAGCTGCGTGCATTTGAACAGGTAGCAATTTGTGGTCCTTTTTTCTGCTGTTAAAAAATAGGCATTAGGACAAAACAGTTCACAACAAGTGTTGGTGCTCTCAAACCTGCTCAGCAAGTTTGAAGATAATAACATGTTTACCAAAGTGGAGGATTACCAAAATTTCCACAGGGTGGTTCACTGAAAATGGTGCCTAAATTCAGACATCTGCTGGTAAGAAGCTGCTGTTTCTCATCGCAGTAGTCCAGGCTAAAAGGATTAAATCCACACTTGGTGACAGGTTGTTTGTCATGTAATTTCCCAAAGAGAAAAAGAGTTGCCCTGGTATGGTAAGCATGGTTATTTGCAGTGGCATGAATCTGGGCATTTGTCTGTTCTTGAAACATTACCTGATTTTACCTCCCAGTACCACTTAGCAAATCAACTAATTTTCATGTACAGACAAATAGATGGGTTGTCTGCTAGTAATGAGAGGCCTTCCTTCAATGCCATGGGTCTTCAGGACCCTGGCACAGGACTACAGAGGGACGTGAGCTGTTTTACTAGCCCTCAGAAAGACTATTCTGCCCAGGGCAAGCCACACAGGTAAGCTTGTGCTGTCAAATTTGTGAAACTATATGAGAAAGTTGCATCCATGTGGTAACTTTTGATTGTGAAGTGATCCTGAGAGCCTTGTGACAAGCTCACAGGAAGGAGAATGAGGTTAACTGCAATCTCTCCTAAGTACCTTGGTAATCATGTTCAAAGTAGGGTGAAGCCTTGTCCAGGTCCTCTCTATCATTGTATCCCAAGTAACGGAAAAATGTGGAAAAAGAATTTATGTTGTACAAACCATAATTGCCTAGGCTTAACAGAGAAGTTTATCTACAATAAATATTTTTCATATCTCACTGTGTTCATGTCATTCTCTGCTCAACTGGTTACCAAAATATCATCAATAATGTGCTGAATTTTTTGCCTGTATTTGGACTATGAGAATTTTTTTTTCAATGATACAGACACATATATGAATTTCTTAAAAATATATTTTCACATATTTTCAAGGTTTCAGTGAAGCTGGATATGAAAAGGGTCTGACCTCTTTAGAGTACAAAGGAGACATTTAGAGAGTGGGCAAAAGAGGAGAAAGACATTCTCATGCCTTTCTGACAATAATAAGCATAAGTCTACAGATTCATTGGAAAGATTAGATAAGAGAACAGAAAGGGCTTTGGTGCTAAGGGACTATAGAAAGCAATTAAGACGTCAGAGAAACAAACAGAAGCCCAGTTTATGAAAACACCTGGTGATGATAGCAGCAGAAAAAAGTTAGTTACTTTTATGGAAAATATTGAAAATGTACTGAGATAACTATGTTTTTTGCAACACTACCCAGAAATTTTATGCTTTAGTCCTATTCCAGATATTGTGCTGGAGATAAAGGCAGTAGGATCCTTCCCTCTGTCAAAAATAACCAGGAAAAAACCATCTTGATTTTCCATGAGATGGAATATTATAAGGAGACAAAGATTTCCATGTTGACAGCTATATCAATTTTATTCTGTGAATGAACTGCCTGTTAAAAAAAAAGTGTCAGCAAACAGGTCGACTACATGTAAATCCAGAAGGGAGCATGCCTTGCAGATATCCCTATGATGATTTAAGAATTTAATATGCCACTGGTTGCTGTACAGGACCTCACATTAAAATAAATTTTCTGCATGTTGTTTTGAGTCATTCCAGAACATGTTTTCAGAAGGCAATTTTCAATTCTCTGACCTCTTTATCTACATGTATATACAATTAGGGTGATTATATAGTGAAATTTATCAAACTTTGTCAATAACACTTATTTGTTGTTTTTCTTCCACTTCCTATTCAGACGAAAATGGAATAATTGAATTTTCCAAAGAATAGTTTGTGTCTCCTTGGACAGGAGGCTTTTTAGGTGTCTATGCTGGGACTTCTGTAAGCATCAAAATTTGACTATTGAGGCAGCAAGACCAATTCACTCAAAGTCTCCTTAAAGATTTCCACTGCCATAAATGAAGGATTGGATTAGCAGACAAGGACGTAAAGGCAATGAAAGGATGATGGAGAAAGCTTTGTTATATTTACCATGAAAAGGAATGAACCTGATACAGAGAATATAGGATTTAGGGAATCCTAATCCTATGCTCCATGCTTTTGATTGAATAATTTGTCTTTCCCTTCTTTTGTATACCCATGAGAACCAAACACTCTCATATAAGAGAAAAAAACTAAGAACTTTATAACTTCACGTTTTCTAGAAAGTAGTAACAAAATAATCTAAATATGCTTTATATAGGGACTCTGAATAACTAGACATATTTTATAGTTTGAACTGTGCCAGATGTACTGCCTTTTACTGACTTGCAGACTGGCGTTACATTGTAGCTGGTGTCAGAAGTTTGGGGACGGAGTCCTTTAGCTTAATGCTGTCCTTGAACCATCTCTTGTTTTCCAGGATTCTTATATTTTATATTTCCTCTAGCAAATACAGTGGTTTTTTGTCAAAATCTTTCCTGCTGTATTATTTCAGGGCCAAACAGTCCTTGCATTAGCTAAGAGTAACTAGTCTCATTTGGTGATGGTCCTGGAAAACCAAAGATATGTAGAAGAACATTCAGGTAATGAGACTAATGACGAATGAACATAATATTATATTTTGTGTTTCTCGTCTTATTTTTTTTGACAACCACAGCAATATGAGTGTCTTTGTTTTTTCTTGACATAAATTGTCAAAAGGTGTTACAATACAACTAACACACCCACTTTTAACATGCCCATTTATACTCAGCTAAAAGCAGATATTATGAAGATTTCCTTTTTGTGCAAACTACAAATTAATAGTCTTTTGATATTTCTCCTTTCTTTTTACTAACTTTGTGGTGGTTTCAACAAGCTATTTACTGGCTATAACAACAAGCATGTTATTGAAGCCTTTCCTAAAATGGGCAGCCACATCTTCAGTCTAGTCTAGTCGTAACTTCATTTTCAGTATTAAAAGATTTGCTGCCATTCTTTAGAAGTGGAAAGTTTTCTATGTTCCTAAAGTGGAATCCAGAAAGTAAAAGGGAAGTGTTTTTTCTATTTCTTTGGATTATTTTTTATCCTCCAGATTTTTTATTTGTCAGATTTGGTAGGCAGTTGACAGATTTGCTGACATTTCTAAGACCTACATGGCCCCTGAAAGGGGTGGGTTATATTCATAAGATGTGTTAGGCTAGATAGAACAGCAGCAGATGTTGTTGTTTTAATAATGAATATTTAAACCTACTGAGTTCTAGTTTCTGTAATAAATACCTTTCCTGAGTAAAACTGTAATTTGCAAGAGTCTGGATTTTTCTTTCTACTTTTTGAAGTTAGTGAATATGGCTAGTGAAATTAGACAAAATCTGCTTCTCACATTCTGGAGGTACAACAGAAATAGTCATAGAATCATAGAATCACCGTATCATAGAATTTACTGAGTTGGAAGTTGTGGGAAATGGATTTGTAGAGAATTCTCAAAGCTTGATAGAAGGCTCACATAGTATGCCTCTATATGCAAACTCTGAGATAAAATATGCTGACTTAGAAAGGCCATGGAAGAGGACAAACATTGCTGAGAGAGAAATTGAGCTAGAAATAAGTTTCAAACAATGACCTTACAAAGAAGCTAGATATTTTAGAGAAATAGAACTATGAAAAATCTATTTTACTAAGACATGAGGGGTATTTTTAGATAATCAGTTTAGAAGCAATACTAGCCTTTGTGGCAAAAGCTGACAGGCCAAAAAACTCTTATAATGTATTATAATTGGGAAATAGTTTGGCTCCTGATTTTCATGGCATAAATTGTAACATCTGTAACATCTCACCCTTCACATGAGACTGAAAATGGAATAAAAGTCTTTAAAATGCCTCTCAAGAGCCCCACCTCTAGGTCAGAAAGAAGGATAATACAAACTGGAAAGCGGAAAGGAAGTGGCCCATCAGGATCATCAAAATCCAACTCCTGCCTCAGCACAGGACAGTTCCAACAATCACCCCATGTGCATGAGAGCATTGTCCAAATTCTTCTTGAGCTCTGACAGGCTTGGTGCTGTGACCACTGCCCTGGGGATCCTTTTCCAGGGCCCATCCACCCTCTGGGGGAAGAACCTTTTCCTAATATCCAATGAAAATTTTCCAACTGACACAACTCCAGGCCTGTCCCTTGGGTCCTGTCACTGGTTTGCACAGGGAAGAGATCAGTGCCTGCCCCTCTTCTGCCCCTCACAAAAAAGTTGTAGACTGCAATGAGGTCTCCCCTCAGTCTCCTCCAGGCAGAACAGACCAAGTGATCTCAGCTGCTCCTCATACAGCTTCCCCTCAAGGCTCTTCACCACCCTGATGGCCCTCCTTTGGAAGCTCTCAAACATTTTCATGTCTTTCTCATATTGTGGCACCCAAACCAGCCCCCAGCACTCAAGGTGAGGCTGTCTCAGCAGGACAATCCCCTCCCTTGTCTGTGGTGATGCTGTGCCTGATGTACCCAGGACAGGGTTGGCCCTCCTGGCTGCCAGGGCACTGCTGGCTCATGTTCAACTTGCCACTGACCAGGACTCCCAGGTCTGGCATCTCATTCCCCAGCCTGTCTGTACATCCAGGGTTGCCCCATCCCGGGTGCAAGTCTGTTAAACTGTGAAACTCATACAGTTGGTGATTGCCCTTTCTCTAATTTGTTGAGGTCTCTCTTAAGGACCTCCCTGCCCTCAAGGGAGTCAACAGCTCCTCCCAATGCTGGCAAACTTACTTACTTCAAGTCCTGTATCCAAGTCATTTATGAAGATGTTGAAGAGAGCTGGGCCAAGGATAGAGCCCTGTGGAATCTCACTGGTGACTGAACATCAGCCTGATATCATCCCATTTCTGTCTTATCATTCTGTCTTTCGTGACCCTTCTCTAATCATTCTGTGTTTCTTTCAGAGACGTGTTTTAGTAGCTGAATTGTTATCTTTTCTGGTGTGTGCTGACAAGCTGCCAAAGAAAATAGGTGCAGGTGCAAAGCAATTACATCACCAGGCTCCAGATGTGGATGAATTTGAATTGAAGGTGGAATCAGGCAATTTAATGACCATATTGCCTTAACTGCTGGATCAGGTGAGGGAATACCCATTACAGAAAATGATTCAGTCATGCTTGTCATGCCTGTCTCTACTAACTCCAACAGAGAGCTGAGCCCCATACAGCAATTTTCTCCCTCCTCTGCTATCTAATGGGGAAGAGAATTGGAAAGGCAGAAGTTGGAAAGTCGTGAATTGAGAAAAAAGAGAGTCTAACAGATAAAGCAAAAGATGCATGTGTAAGCAAAATAGGGAATTCTTTCATGAGTTTCTGTAGGTATGCAGGTGTTCAGCCATCCTGAAGAAAGCAAAAGAACAAACAAAATTAAATTATTCCCCATACAAATACAAAAGGAGATTTATTTCTTGTGTGCACCATTAGTTTCTTTGGGGTTTTGTAAAATACATCAGTAGGTTATTTCAGAGCAGCCATTCTCATAACATGAAACCATAACAAATAACCAAAATTATTACTTGTGGTGGGTAAATGGCATTGCATTTCTCAGAAACACCCACTAAAGCAGCAGTAATTTATTGTTCAGGCAGATGTACTGAATCTTACTAGAGGCAGCAAACTTAGCTCTTTGTTAGTGTGCTGCCTGTCATTATTATGAATTGGCATTTCTTGCTAGTATGTGATTTTTTTTTCATTTTTATAGGTGTGTGCATATATATACTTCTGTTTTCTAGAGAGATCCATGGTAATATTCCATTACTGAAGTGGAAAATGTGAATAATCTGATTTGAATGACTGTACAGCCTGTGTTGTATCAGCAAGGCCTTTGCATGTTAGGCCTTTCAGTCTAAACAAAATAGCACCGTATTCAGACACCAAAACAAGGCAAAGCTACAGCATCCTTTGTAGGAAACCAGCATGACAGATTGCTTGTTGGGGTGCCTGTCCTACCGCAGGCTGGGGAACACAGTGGAATTAGAGGGCTATCTGCCTCTGCAGGTTTATGGTTTTACAAGAATCACAGAGATGTGGTGGGATAGTCCACATGAAAGGATATTTGCCATGGAAGAATACAGGTTTTTTGAGGCACATGCCAGGAAGATGACGGTAGGAAGTTTGTTTAAGCTCTTTCTGTGAGAGAGTGGTGGGAAAGAATGGAGTTCTGCCTTGGAAGATGTGGGTAGTGGGCAGTGAGCCAGCTGAGAGCTTGTGATTGAAGGTTAGTGAGCACACATGAGCTGTGTTGTGATGTGTGTCTACTGCAGATCACCTAAGCAGGAAGTGTAAGTAGACGAGGCCTTCAGGAACACCTGCAAGAGGCCTCACACTTTCAGGTCCTGGTCCTCATAGAAGACTTCAGCCACCCTGGCAACTGCTGGAGAGATGGCCTGACAGGATATAAACAATCCATGAAGTCTCTGGAATTCATTGATGATAACTTTTTGACAGGTGATCAAACAATAATGAAAGGACATCCTTTGCTTGTCAGCAGATGAGGAAGGGCCATGTCTGTACTTCTGCATCAACATCACTTTGTTAATAATTCTTATTCTGCCTGGTGTACTGACTCCTATGGACATTGGTGTCCCTAGAACATCAAGGTTTAACCTGAGAATTCATTTCTTGTCATATTGACTCTAAGTGTCACAGCACAAAATTATTTTCGTACAGTCTTTTCTTTGCACTTGTATTTTCTTCCTGTCCACACCAATTAACCCAGAGCAGATTTGTCTCATTACTGAGGGGGCCAATGTATGATATTGGCTTTTTAGGTAGCAAGAGTTCTCAACTGCCCATGATGGATGCCCTGCTGAGATAATGACTTGTGTCATCTCAGTTCCGACAGCAATGGAGTGAAATGTCACTTCTATTGTTCCAGAAGTTAGCAGAAAAGAGAAATAGTTGTGCAGTAAGCCATTGGAATTTCTATTCAACGGGCTTCATTGCACGTACTCTGTAATTACACAGTAACAGATTTAAAAATGCTTTAGTGAAAAGATGAGAAGCATTCCTTCTCAAATCCAGTTACTGTAACCATTGTTTTTCTCCCAATTACCTGCACACTTAAACTCACCTCTATTTATTTTCTATTTAGGAACTGCCACAGATGTTACTGGAAAACAGTTTCTACATGATTTATTAACAGCCCACAAGATTCTCAATAGCTCACAAGCCAACTCACACAATTGGATGTCATAATGGAAAGTAGATTACTGTCTCACATTGCTTATATAAACAAAGGTGCAATTGATTATTCTAATTTCCTTTATAATGCTCTGCTGTGTATTATGTGAAACAGATACAAAATATGCAGAATGACTGTTTATTTTTCTTTATTAGAAATCTTGAATTTCCAGCTATTTACATGCTGTTCTCTACTGTTTATCTGAATTTCAAGGCTAAGTATCTGTCTTCCATTGTATCTTGCATTGTAAACTGAATAATATGTCAGGTTTGTCCCCTGTGCCTCATTAAAAT
Source organism: Cettia cetti (assembly GCA_013401135.1). NCBI lineage: Eukaryota > Metazoa > Chordata > Aves > Passeriformes > Sylviidae > Cettia > Cettia cetti. The sequence continues at coordinate 16,326 of VZUI01040517.1, forward strand.
GAAAATACTGAATTAAAATGCTCAGTAAAGACGTCATTTGGCTTTGCCAGTATGCTTCATATAATTCCTGTTGGGCCCTGTGTGGAAGTGAAAACTACACTCTCTGAGATCTCCAACCTGCCAAGACACCTGGTGTTTGGGGCACCATCCTGCCATCCTATTTAGGATTTCTGTTCTACACAATAAAACACACAAAAAAATTACTGAAAATTTTAATTCCTTTGGGATCTGGATGTGTTTTCTCTCTAAAGCTGTTTGTAGGGATTTGGCAGCGGGTGTATTGTCTTCAGTGTTTGATGAGATATACATTTAGAAGGAAAATGAAAGTGATCCTTGCCCACTTTGATTGGGTTCTGTGGTGTGGTGAAGGGGACTGATGCAACTGGCAGTACTGAAGCATTGTCCAGGTTTGGAAAGGTTTGCATTAGGTCAGCATATTTTATGGAAGGATGGATTCAGGTTGCTTGTGCCTGATGTCAGTGCCACATATAAAGCTTTGAGAAGCTGTTGGCTGGCTACATGCAGGGCTTTGCCCAAGGACCTCTGTTTTTCCGAGGCTACTCAACTCTCTCATCTCCCTTCAGCACAGGCAAAACTAGTAATAATGAGATTGAAGTACAGTAATAAGGAGGATGTCTTTCCTCAGCACTTTCCAAGTGCCTGCATTTCTCTTGGTGGATAACGATGTGATTTCCAAGCTTGTGCTCAGGCAGAATTTTGCACTTACTTCTCCTTTTGATATCATGATTAGTTTTGTCTAATGTGCATTAGCCTGGAGACAACAATAACATTAATTGATTTATTATTTCTTAATTTAATCTTGTTATGGGTCTCTTGCTTGGACAGAAACGCTCTTTGGAATCTCCAGGATGGTCATACTAGCAGCTGCCTGGAGCATACGAAGTCCAGTCCCTTTTTGTTTCCCTCAGGTTCAGTTCTGCATGAGATCCTGCAAATCATCCCCTGGGACTCATGGCCCCCAGTAGTGAGGGAGTGGAGTAGTCCAACTCCAGTTTGGTATCTCCGAGTTTCCAGTGGGCAAAAAAAACAGCAGCAGGAAAAAATGCCTCTTCTTGGCCTGGATTTTTATTGCCCTCTCTGAGGGGTACTGGTATGTAACTTTAAGACACAGGGAGTAGTGTTGTTCTTTAGAAGATCTTTAGGAACCCATTAGTCATTTGCATGATGGAATAAAAAGCTTTCTATCACTTGGGTGGGGAAGGGTCTCACTGTTTTAAGAAACAGAACATTTTCCATTTGCTGAAATGTTATACTTCTATTATTTAGCTTGGGTTTTGCTTCATTTATTTGCTTTGGAACATTTTTCAGCTGGGACAGTTAATGAATATGAAAGAGTCTGTATCTGTGTTGATTCAACTGATTTCTTATATAAAGTTCCAAGTTAGCTTTAGTAGCTGAAAATACAGCTGCTTCTCTTTAAATACAAATGGTATCATAGCTGATAAGTCAAATTAAGCCTGAACAAGCAACCCTAGACTACGTCTTAACCAGTTTAAGAATTGGTTTTAGAGATTTATAATACCACGGAGTACTGTTCTGTATTATCTCCATGTGCCATGATTTAAACATTTACCAACTACTTGCTGTTAATAACACAGACACAGAAAATCTCAGTCAGTGAAGTACAGCATATGCAACTGCACAGAGATCTCATCAGTGCCATGGGGCCTCCACAATGAGAAGAAAGAAATTCTGAATAAACTTGTTTTGCATGTGTATAACTCTGTGCATTGGCATTCCTCCAGTGGGGTGGCTTTGACATTTTTCCTTTCAGCACTTTTTTAATATAGTAGGTTTCCATTCTGAAATCAGAAGTGTGACAGGGGACAAGGGCAATCACAGATAAACAGAATTTGCCACTGTTAAATATGGTCAATATAACTGGTCAGCTTCTCAGTTACTTCCATTCTGCTGTTCACATCAGGAAGAGTGTCATGTGACTCTTCTAAGTAGACTTGCCAGACTTGTGCTTATAAGCACAAGAAAACCACACATTTGATGCATTGATAAGCTGAAATTTAGGGAGTCTTAAGCTTCAACTGTGTTAAGTAGATGACTATACAAAGAGATATATATCTACAGGCAGCATGGCTAAGCTGCAAAACCATTTGTTGTCTCAAGAAAATGAAGGACTCTCCACAACAGAATTTTTACATGAGTTCATTCACTGTTCTGGATGCCCCTGTAGCAGAAGTAACTGCTCCTACACCCTGCTCTGCAAAGAATTGGCTTACTGGTGAGCTGACTCAGGAGGAATGTCAAACACACACAGACTCTTTCCATCACAGAGAAAACCCATCTGGAAATTTTGGAGCTCAGTTCTTTGCATGGCAACGTGTTTAGAGAAAGGAAATAACTGCACTCAGCTTATTCTTACCTCCCACAAGTAATTTTCAACATTTTAAAAAAATTATTTAAAGAATTATTACCCTTGAATGAAGGGGATAGAGAAAGGTTTTATCTTTTATTGGTCACATTAATAGCATATTTTTGTCTATTACTTGGTAGGCTGGATAACCATAACTTTTAAAAATATTTTTATAAGTATAAAAAAATCCTATTTATCATTTTAATAATATTGGGTACAAATGCACGCTTTCATTTTCACATTGCTTTCCCAATACTTTCTACTACCAGAAAACAATGCCTCATTGACATGTGTTCCCTATTATGCCTTTTTGCAGTTATTTACTGTAATCCTGTAAGACATCAAAGATTTAAAGGATTTTCAATTTCTCGGGGCACAAAAGGCAAAGCACCCTTCTGCCCCCTCTCCACACCAATAGCTTACAACACATAGGTGACATGAAAATTGTCCACAGAGGACATCTATGTACTCCTTAGTGGAGCAGAGCTCAGAAGGGCTCAAAGGGAGCTGGTACAGTCATGTGCTGCACAGAGAGGCTTGTCTGGGTCTTAAGAGAATGGAAACTGAATTAATGTGGGGTTTTGTCTGGTCTCTTTCAATCTGCTATGGGCATTGGACAGTGTGTGTTGAAAACTTCATATAGGTGGTATGTGGAAAGTCATTGTGAAAGCACATATAGGAAAAAATGAATGTTTTATTTTGTGACTGAGAAGCCACACTGAAGCAAAATCTGGTTGCTATGTAGGAGGCAAGCAAGATAGACTGAGCTGTTATACCTGTTCTATGAGCACTTTTAGCATTGAGTTCCATCCATGGGTTGCACAAATACCTGAGTAAGTAGTTATAAGTTTTTTACCAGTTCTGTTCAGTACAGTCAAATCTATTGATCTGTGTTAGTTTTACATTGCTTCCCAGCACTACCTGTGCCAAAAAGGTGCCATGGCACTTGCTTTGCAGATTCTTTTCAGGCCCCAAGACAAACAGGTTTTCAGCAGTTGTTGACATCCCTGAATATGGAAGGAGCTGCAGGGCACTGTGTGTAAGCCTAGGCATTAGCTAATTTTTTCTCTCCAGGAGTCTGTTTGTGCTGTAGTCTTTCCCCTGGAAATTTATGGTAATGTTGCTTAACCACAGACCTAGTGGCCTGGGAATACTTAATAGGAGAGGTGGGAGCTGAATAGTAGTAATACTACTCACGGGCATAATCAGTCGCTTCTCTCTTAATGAGGAGCACAGAGAAACCAAAAGCTTTTTTAATATGCAGAGATAGGCAAATTTTGTGAGGGAGGTGTTCAACAAAAGCTGGATGCTAATATAAATAGGCTCAACTAGGATATTTTCTACAACAAAATTGACCCTGCCCTACACATTGTCATAAAGGGCTGGCTTTTGCAGGCCCCTTCTCCTTCATATAAGTGTTTTAGCTGAGCACATATCTCCAGAATACTTCTGTTGAGATAGTGTATTTCCAGATATAGCGTAACACTCTTAACTCTGCAATCAGCTGTAAAAACTAACACCATGCTGCTCACAAACCAAATAACTGCATCAATTTACATAAAGGAATAAAGAATAAATGACACTCCAGGGGCATGCAAATACCTTATGTGATGCAAGACAGTCCACTGAGGAATTTCAGCCCAGCATGGAGCAGACATGGCAATTGTACCTAGCTTGTCCTTTTGCACTGTAATTCTTCTCTTATTTCTTCATCAATTGTAATGAGGAAAATAAAATTAAAGAAACTGGCAGCTTGATCTGGACTAAAAGCATACTTGTCACATTATGCTATTGACTATTAATAGGAAGTAATACAAGTGTGGCTTAATACAAGTGATGTCTGGTCATTGTTATGAAACTGCTGTAGGCTTCTTGACTTTATGGCTTATGTTAACTTAATGGCCTGTGAAGGTCTGTATTATTTATTTCTAAACAGTCCCAAAACATTTTAAGGCATTTCCAGGGGTTTACTAAATCTACTAAAATTTAGTTTTAATTTCTTTCTGCTATTGTTTCGTGAAAATCCATAACATTCCCCCTCTAATCCTATATTTTTAGCAACACTTCAGAAAATAACTGATCAATAACTTAATTTTTTTTTTTAATACATACATACATTTTCAGAATAACTTTTGAAGTTGCCCATCAACGGAAATGGGCCTGCAGGGTTCCTCTATCCTGGAGTAACACTTGGGCTGTTCACTGGCACTTAAGATTCCCAGTCATATTTATATGTGGTTCTATATATTGCCAGGCAATAGAGAAAAATGAGTTGGGCTGCTCCTTTACAAGCTGCTGTTCTACAGTGCATATGTGAATTTTAGAGATCCCACAGTGCAAGTTCTAACATGTGTGCTGCTCTTTGTGGTAGCTCCGTGTTGAAAACCTGGTTAATGTCCAATAAAAGGTGCTTGAATACAGAGACGTGCACTTGCTGCTAAAAAATATTCAGTGACATGCGAGCGATTGTAATGGTCCTTTTTATTCTCTAAATTATGTTAACTCGACTCGCTATCATGTACTCCTTGCTCTGTAAATCTATGCCCTCTTACAGTCCCCATACTTCTTGTCCTGGACAAGAGCAAGGAAGAGAAAGGCCTTCTGGCATATGAGATAAAGTAACCATCAAAATGATGAGGTTCACTTTTCTAAATTTTATATACCATGGAAGATGAAACAAAAGCAGCTTTATTTCCTGTTCTGGTACCCGTTTTTAAAAACAAATCCTCTTACTTACAGGTAGGCTGGTTTCACCCTCAGTGTGCCTTAACTGGCCTGTTTTTTGTAGACCTATCAAATAATTTCCTTTTTCATACTTGCTGTTACTGAATAACTTTTTATTCTTAGTATAGAGAATGCTACAGAAAGCCAACTTTTACAGAAAGAAAATTTTTGTATTTTCTACAGATTTAACTAAACTTTGCCTATGAATCTCATGGAGGTGCATTAAAACAATTGTAAGGACAAATGCTGAAAATCCTTTCCAAGCATTTTTCATTCAGTTATATTAGAAAACATTACTTTCCATTAGTCATATTCAAGTTCTGAATAGAGCTTCTCAGCTCTGAAGAAGGAAGAATGCTTCCTTTTATAGCAGTGTGCAAGGAAGTGAGGGAGGTGGAGAATAAGATGTGGAAGCTGTAACAGAAATATGAAATTAAAGACCTGAGAAAAGAAGAAATTGAATGAAAAACAATCTGTTCTTAATTTGTGTCAATTGGCAAGTAACAACCATGAAAGCTATTTTGGGGATGGATATTTCTCCTATAAGTCAAGTAACTGAAGTCAATCCAGCAGGATTTTCCTACATCCTAAATTCTGAAAATATGTTGTATCTCGCAGGCAGAAACACCAAGAAAAATTATTTTTCTGCCTTTTTTTTATTTTCTCCTTCCTTAAGGCCCAATATAATTAGAAGAAGGACAGCTTAGGGGAAAAGAAAGGTATTTGTTTTGTAGCTGCCTTAAAAAGCTATTTGTGAATGGGAGAAAAACATGGGTCACATAACAACTCCAAAATATTGGAGCTCATTCTGCTGGTGCAATATGAATAATGACATCAGTGTCCTGATTCTAATCATGAGTGTCCGTATTTTTACGGTTGATCTTTCCTGAATAAAGTCAGTATGATTTGCAAATAAAGGCAGACCTAGATATTAGGCTAGATCAGTCAAAGTTTATTCCTACTTACTGAACTAAAGTGGGACAATTTTATCCTTTAAATGAAAGGGAAAATTGTGTTATGCTTTCAACTTCATGAACCATTTAAACTGAAGTATCCAACAAGTCCTCTGTATGAAAATGCTGTTACATATTATCAGGTAAATCTTTAAGCCCAGCTGTGAATTGGAAAGTAATCCTTAATGAATATTATTTAAAGAGAGGTGGTTATAATTTTGATGCATTTTGGTGCAGAAAGGTACAGCTTTGCTTGATGTTATTTCACTGAGAAGAAAGAGTACAAGGAGGACAGTACATATCTACTTGCCATAGTGTTAAAATGTAAATAATATAAAATCTGAAATAAAATTAAAATTATAAATATAGATTGATTCCACTTCACCATACCAAAACAAATGTTATGAATACTTTAGGGCACCCTTGAGTCCAGGCAGTTTTAATAAAATCATTAAATTTCAGAATCATTACTTAATTGGTTAACAATCAGCTTTACAAAATTGCACCTCAGTTTCTTCCTTTTCCACACTAGTATAGTCAGCTCCTTTTCAAATATTGGCAAACAATAACAATTTTTAATTTATTTCAGGCTGCTGAATGAGCATTTGTCCCTTTTGGTGTGACTGGCAAAATCAGACCTTAAAACATTTGTTACATGAACAAAATGCCATTCTAACTGCATGTCATGCACAGCAAACTGTCATTTGCCCAGTTGTAACAACATCAGACAAGGCTGCCTATGCATCATAAAAGCCCAGAGGATTAGGATCCTGTCCAAAGATGGGTACCTTGATACAGAGTATGCCTGTGATGCATGAGATTTGCAATGGATTTTACTGGAGGCAGCAATGATTCCTCCAGCCTTAAAATCAGCCCCTCAGAGCTGGAGTAAACAGTTGCCATCAAAACCTAGAACTGTTTCCCTAGCCACAGTATGTCAGTCACCGTCCACTACAGGTTTGGGTTACTGGGGCACTCTCGATTGTGTCAAAGGTGGGAAAATTATCCTAGTGTGCTTTAGATTGTCTCTTCTAGGCCTCTTCCTGGAAACACTCCAGGTTATCTGTATTGGCACAACACTCAACAAAAATAGCAGAGCCTTTCTACTGAGTAGCAGGCATTTCAAGGGAGTAGGTGCTTATATTGACTGTGTGTTTACAGAATCTTATGAGATCATGTTTGCCTCTCTTTTATTACTTGCAATTAGTGTGAAAAAAATATAATCCACTTCACTACTTGTGAGAGACATTTTGGGGGGGGGGAAATCTAAGTCTTGTAAAATGGATTTCAGTAACTATGAATAAGGAAACTTCTCTGCAAAAGCCTTATATCAGGATTCATTTCATCTGATACATGAAGAAAAGTGCAATTCAATATTAATATTGTATTGCTAACCACAGTCACACTGTACTATTTATTTGAGGGGAATTTTTTTTTAAGGAAAGTTTACTCAGAATTTTACAAGTGAGCTGACCCCCGTCCCCTACCAAATGCACATTTTATCTTGTATGCACATGGTCACTTTTTGTCTGACCAGCTATGTTGGGCTCTATCAAATTTTGTTGACATCAAAGAAGCTGAATCCGTTACTTGTTAGCAGGCATGTGTGTGTCAGAGCTGTAAGGTTGTTCCTTGCCTAATCCCGGTCTCTTCAAACTTTAATACTGGTGTTTTGTATCAGTGCAGCTGGTCACTGCTCAGAAGAAAATCAGCAAGTTCCAGACTTGAATTAGTGTCAACCTCTGCTGTGTGTTTAGAGGTTCAGTGTCATAGCACTGGGGACCTAAGCTGAAAGCAGCGCTATTGCAACAACAACTTAGACATATGGGCTTCCTTGAACTTGGAAACAACTGTTTTAATGAGCATGGGTCTAGAAATACCTGGTCTTATCTTTTGAGTAAAGGCCAAGGGAGAGTTAATGCTGATAACTCAGCATTTTGAATTTAATTATCAGAGTTAGTGAAATCTGCTATGTACTTTGGCTCAGCTTCACCAATGTATTCATTTACTTAGGAAGATATTGTTTCCTTTTCTCCTGCCCATTTTCTAGTGTGAGGCTCTGTACAGGTAAACAGCATATGGTGGCACCAAGCCAGACATCTTCCACTCTGTATGTGTGAGTGTCAGGTACACACACACACACAAATACACACACACACACACGCACAATCAGCCAAACAACCAACCAACCAACCAACCAACCAAGCAACCAACCAACCAAGCAACCAACCAAAGAAAAACAAATCAGAAACAAAACCACAATACAAACAAACAAACAACAAAACCCCCAAGACCCAAAAAACCCCACAAACAAACAAAAACCAAACCAAAAAAAACCCCACCCTTCTCTGGCAACCGGAGTACATTGCTTCCTCTGCAATTTTGACAAATTTTGGCTTGCAAAATCAGGGTGATTTCCATTACAAATTTCAGAGGACAACTCAAGTCACTCTGCCTTTATGGGTGGAAGCACATATGGCTTTGCTTTTTTGATCAGTGTTACTCTGGGATGCTGGTAGAATGGTGAGAACTTATGCCTTACAGTGACTTTAGCTTTATGGCTGAAATTAACAATACTGCTGCTAGCAACATGATTTTTGCTAAAGCAATTCTTTGTTTTGCAAAGCACTTGGAGGGCTGACAGTTGCTCTCTGGAATTGCCATGACAGCAAGCCATTGCAGAAAGATGGCTCCAAGTTTTCCTCTCTAATGCTTCAGCTTAGCCATTTCTTCCTAATACAGGAAAGCTTGTGATGTACTGTTCACAACCATAAACACAAGACTATACGAATTAGTGATAACCAGCAAGTGCCACTGGAGCAAGGAAGGCAAGTAAGGCTTAAAAAATAAGGCTCCAACTGCCCCTGATCTGCCAGGGCTGCAGCTGTCTGTCAGCCAGAGCCTCTGATGCCCTTGAAGCTTTAAGCTGAGACAGAGAGAATCCCAGCTCCCATATCCCTGTCTGAGCCCTGCTTGGTCAGATTTTCAGATTGTCAAACCAGTTAAAATCAGTATAAAACTGCAGTTGTTCTGTTATTTCAATCCATACCTAATGCAACATATCTGTTGTTTTGTGCCACTTTCTCATGACAGAAATGCGTGTCAGTCCAGTTTTAACATGTTTCTTGTCTTTCTATATATATGGTCCTTATCTCCAACAAGTATCAAATTCTATAGTCTTTTCCACTTTAGAACCTTAGAACTAAGAATCTCAACTTTATTCACTTCCAAGACTTGGCAAAATGTTTTTCTTTTTTGTTTTAATCCTTGTGGTTCTCTCTGTTTTTAGAACCTTTTAATTTTTCTGCTTTTAATCAGATTTGTGCAATCAGAAATATGTTATGCCTGCTGGCCTGGATTTCTTTCCTTGCTCTGGTCTTCCACAGAGCTGACAAGAGATAAAAAAGTTTAAATGATATGTTGTTCATGGAAATTAAAGAAAATAGAATCAGATTTTCCTGCATACAAAAAGACACTTCTGCTTCCCTCCCCCATGCGCCTCTGAATGGCCTTTTAAAGGCCATTCCTTTTCTTTAAATCTAAAATAAGTTTCCACAATGAGTTCAGCACCTTCTTTTGTGTTATAGCTGATTGCATTAACCCAGTTTCACAATCCCAGCTGCTGAACAGATCTTTTAGCACACAGAAACGAAAAAACCACATGTTTCAAACAGGTAGAAACTTTTGAGGAGCTGCAACATAAGCAGCAATTTAAAATGCCCTCTCCCGCTCCTTATTAATTCGGATATAAACTGTTAATGATTTTGTAAATTTTGACCAAACTCCCTAACATTTCAGACCATAATTTCAGTGGGAGATTTGACTGAGTTTGGATTTCTGTGGGAGGTTTGATTGAGTTTGGATTTCTGTGGGAGGTTTGATCGAGTTTGAACTGGAAGTTTTGGGATGAAAGTGGACTTATATAAGTTCAGAAAATAATTGTGGGCTACTTTCATGATTTTCTGGCTGGGGAAAAAAAGCTAGTGGATGGGACTGTTACAGTGAATCACATGTTTTTTCACAAGCCCGCAGTGGGGTTTGTGACTATAGCAGGCAGTTGAAAGATGTACAAAGAGTAGATGTAGTTAGATCTCTCGCATCTGGTAGGCAATTAAAATTATTGCAATATAGTTCGCCTGAAACTGACGAAGTTGTACTTACCTGTTGACAAAATACATGGCTAAGACGTAAACCAGAGGTTTCAGTGGCAGTCCTAGGGAATGATTTACTTTCAATATGTCAATACTATTGTTCTTATCCATGCTGACAGGACTTCACATATCTCCTGTGGATAAGCATGGTGTGTCTTTTTCACCCTTTGCAACAAAGATAGTCTCTTAGGGATGAGGAAGGAGTTTGTGCCACTTAGCAAACAAACTTCTAGGAAAGAAGCTTTATTAGCAATGTTTCTCCTTTGCCTTTGAAAACAAAAAGTAAGTAAAAATGAATGTTTTGAAATGGACAAGGGAGAGAGGATGACTCTGCCAGGGAGCAGAGAGGAGAGGACTAACCCTGGGAGTATGGGAAGTCAATTAACAAATCCCTGGTCTGAGGGTGTGCTTCCTTGAGTCACTGGTCCAGACTGGTCTGTTGCCTGGAAAGAGCTAGTGTGGTGCTATGGGTGTGACCTAGTGTCCTGGGTTTTTCACATTCTGCCCACAGATGACTACTTTGACTTTACACCTCCTACATTGCAGGCTCACCTGTAAGGGTGGCTGTTTGGCAGGTCCCTTGTGCTCATCCCAGAGAGCAAAGTCATAGTGCAGCCCACACAGAATTAAGGTGCCACCCTTAGTTGGAGGTTTGCCTTCTGCATCCTTTACTGTATGGAAAACACTATGTTCATGCAAGACAGAAGAAAATTGCTTCTTACTCCAGCTTAACTGGCTGAAAATTTCCTTCTTACTCTTCTCAAGAGAAATCATACCAGACTTTGCCTTAAGAGACAGATGGGTGATGAGTTAAAGATATCTGTATCTGGGACACTTTGTACTTCTCATCCTAAGAAGTCAGCATACTTTAAGATCAGACCGTTTCAGCAAGGCGTTAGAAAGCCTGGTAAGAAAACATTTGTGTTTCAAGTTTCTCATCTATTATCACTGCTGAGGTCAAGTTCTGCCTTTGTGTCATTGTACCCTCAAGAAATACATATGGTGGATTTTTTCCTCACACTCACAAAGGCATTTTGATGGTGTGCAGTTTTGGTGCTGACCTTGTTAGCAATAAATTCTCTTGTGGAGAATAAGTGATACGTATCTTAAAGAGAGATCTGAAACACTTTAACAGCAAGTGATAATTCTTATATTAGTTGGCAGCTTTTGAGAAAAATTATGTGTGCTTTCTGCTTCCCTCTCCTTCATTAGTTTTGGGTACAGTGGGAGGATGTTTGTTCTTGTAACTGAGGCACTGTATTGTTTGGAGTTTTGGATTCAAAAAACATTCTCTGTGACCTTGAGCAGCCGTTCACCTTTTCTGTTCCTTGCTTCCATTCCATAAATGGATTGCAGATAGTATTCTCAACAGGATATTACTCTTCTTCAAAGAAGCTGATTTTTTTAACGCACCATTATTTATACCTTTCATTTATGATTAAATGTTCATCAGAAAGAATTTTGAAATTCCAGTCTTATTAGTACTTTGTAATGAGAGAAGAAGAGGCAAAGGATCTAAATGAAACACTTGATATTTTCTATTTGAAAATTCAGCTTTCTTTGCCACTACATTTTGCAAAGGGTTTAGAAAGCTTTAATTTTGGGTCAAGTAAGAATAATAGTTTTTGAAACATCATGACATACACAGATCAAAATTCTCATCCTCTAATCCATTCTTAATAGAGTGTTTTTCCCACTCAGCCTGCCTTGATATCCTTGAATTGGAGCTCTGCTCCCTCAAACAGTCCCCATCTTTCATCATAGTCCAGATTCAAATAAATTGACATGACCATTTCCACATCTCTTCCAACAATCCCATTTCCTTCAACTTTCACCATATTTTAGGAGTCAGATCATTTAATATGACTGAAAATGTTTGGAGATATACTTCTGCTGTACATGTGGAGGATATCAGTAGGAGGATAGTACGATAATAAAACTAAAAAAAATTACAATCTTTGAAGAGAATTTGGGTTTAAACCTAACTGATTTTCTGTTAAACTGATAACTATATTTTTATAAAGGTTTTAAAATCACTTTTATTTGTGTTTTAGCCTTCACTGTTATTTGCCATTATTTCCAAATTTCTCTTTGTATGTTTACAAAACACACAGTCATTATGTTACGTCATCTTTAATGCTTCCCTTTAAACTCTAGAAAATATGAGATAAAAATTAAAAACACATTTCTGAAAAAAAAATAAAATCAAAACAGAGTGAGTATTTTGAGAGGAGTATTTCTAGAAATGCAACATCTGTAAAGAATGCGAAGGAAGAGGAAGCAACACAAAGCACATATGGATTATGTTTGGAATTTCAAGAAAAGATGGTATTGTGTGATACATAGTGCCCATTACTTCTGATTTTTTGTTAGAGTGTTATGAGAGAAAACCTGCTGGGGGTTTTCCTCTAGGAGTCTCTGCAGGGTAGACAGACATTCTCTATGCCTTCTTTGGTTGATGTGGTACAGGTGAATGTCTACATGAAGATGGAGAAGCAGTGATAGTGATAGTTACTTTCTCTTATATCCTGTCTATTTAACTGGAAAGGACTTCGAAATGTAAGAGAAACTACGACTTTCAAAACCTGATTTGGGTAGTAGAGATTTTTCTATATCAGAAGTTTCTACTGAAGGGGAGAAAAAAGGGCAGAACTTGTTCACTTAAACCATCCATCTTGGAATGTGTTTTCAGAACTTTATATTCTCACTTTGTTTGTAGAAACTATTTTCCAAAGGTGGCTACTGAAATATTGTTTCTTAATTTACTCCATGTTTCTGTTCTCCAGATAAACAACAAAATGGCATGAACACAGACATATTTTTTTAGGAAGAAATCTGTGGTGTTCCTGTTTCTCTGGTGACAGGTTTAATTTCTCAAAAGGGTCATAATTGCCTGTGTTTTTGAAATGCCCAATGAAGGTTTTGAGCATGCCATAGTGGTTTTACATCAGGCAAAAATCCTATCTTTTTCTCCTTAATGATACTCTTTTCAGCTAATCGAATGACAACTCCCACACTATGTGCCTGAAAACACTTCTATCAGTTTATATTCAGGGCTGCTGAATATCTGAAACATTTAAACTGCCTAAAAACAAAGCCACGACTGAAAAATGGACAAATAGTTTATTTGGACAATGGACTTGAGATCCACCTGAAGACAACCATTGCTGCAAAATCTCTTGAAATATCAGGGTGGGCTCTCAACTGGTATAAAGCTTATGTGATAGCCTGCAAACTGGTCAACTGCAATTTTTATCTTCGTGTGTGGTCAGGATGTGCTTTCAAATTATATGTGCCACTAATTGACTGCAGTTGGAGGTTCTTTGTACAGCACACTTAAAAGTCAGTTCACTTTTTTTTTCCTTAATGCCTAACTATAACCTGGAATAGTTAAAGCACCTGGGTTTTCACAAACTCTGCCAAGTTTGAAATCATATATTGAACTCAGATCATCTATAATACTTCTACCAATGAAGACAGCATTATCTTATACAGCTCTTTATATAGCTCTTTTATACAGCATAGCTCCTACCAAGAACATTTACAGTCCCATTGTTGAATGCAGAATATGTGTGACAATTTATACTACGCATTCCTGATAAAATTGTCCTAAGAATTTGTGAGTGTGTTTTCTGTGATCAGCTCCAGTGGGAAACTGATTAAATTTCCAGTCTCAATTTTTGGACAAAAATTGCTGTCTAATGTTACTTAGTCAGAAACATACTTCAAACCTATCTCATTTCCCTGTTAATGGGTGCTGAACTATCAACACTCCACTTGTAAAATTCTTGCACAGCTTAGGCATGGGAAATTCCTGTAGTTTCTAGTGTAGGTTTAGAAGAGCAGCTTTGCTGTTGGAGTGAAGCTTAGGGAAGTGTCAGGCTTTTTTGCTGAGGCCTTTTACTAATGATAGATTATAATATCATTACATCCATTTGCACAGAAATGGCAAGATGATACTCACTTGCCAGTGAGGTAGCCTCCATGAAGGAATGCTACCACCACATTCACAGTTCCATATGAAGGTAGGGGGCTTAAAAATATTAACACAAAGTTAAGCTACTGTTTAGAGCAAACTCAGATCTGTTACTAAAGGTATTGGGGGAGAGAGATTTGGTAGCCATGTGCCTCCCCATGTCTATTTGTGTCTATGTACTGTAACAAGCCTTGCTCAAAAATATCCTGAAATACGCTGTGGGATACACACTCAGAGACGTGTGACTGAAAACTCCCCAGGATGTTTGCTGCTTCTCAGTCTGGGAGCCAGCTGGCAGCTATAAAATTCCAGTGGAAATGAATAATAAATAAATAGAAACAAAGTAAAAATAAGCAGAGATGAAGAGGATAGTAAGTCCATCTTTCCCTCAGTTTAATTTCTTTGGCTGTTCTTAATGCTGTGTAGTGAAAAACACCTTTCAAACAATGTGGGCAGGCTCCAAGCAACCCAAGGAGCTTGCACTCCATGGAGGAATGTGAAGAGGTGGGGGAGACAAACACTACTAGGGGCAACCAGCTAAGCTGACTTCCTGGTTGTGCAGGCAGATAACTTTGTTGGCAAGTCTTAGAAATGAGGGGGAAATGACCACCTTCTTTGTCTTAGGAAGGCTGTAAAAGACGTAGAGGCTGGACTGAGGTTGACTGGAAAGTGTGAGAAGGTAGTGGAGAAGCAGTTGTGCCTGCATCAGGGATTTGCACAAGCCTGTCTTGGCTGAATGTGACACTGAAGCTTATGCAATTGTCTTTCCTGTTCTTGCCCTTCCCCTCTCTTGGGGATGTAGGGATGAGGTGGAAGGCTGATGGCTAGAGCATTGGTTCTGAGTGGAAATTGTTTCTCCTTCCTCTTCCCCCTTGTGAGAAAAAGTCTGTTGAAGGAGTAGCAGACATAAGCATATCTCCTTGGCAAAAAGGAGACATCTGAATGAAAATCTCACTTAATGACCTCAGGCATTTGAGCATAAGTGCGAGCCTTGTGAGCGCTCGGTCTGCACCCCTGCATATCTTCTGGTAGTGTCTGAAGTTGCCAGCAATCACTCAAACCTGGTCTTAAAAGCTCTCCACTGATTGCTGAACAAAACCATACTGTCATCTCTGTGATGAAATGAAGAATTACCATAGCTGGAACCTGGGGTCATCCAGTGTGAGGCTTGGCAGTGCCATTTATGCAGGTTTGGGAACCATGAAAGTTGCTTTCATATGATCCTGACATTTTGATAAGGCTGAGGTGTTACTTCACATTGTAACAGCATTTCTACCAGAAGGGTTATTGGGTACCTTTTCTCAATATCAAGAACAAGAAATCGAGAATCATTCTAAGAGAATTAAAAGGTAACTGAGAAAGAAAGGAAATTACTTCTACATCACATCAAATATTTGAACAATGTCACTCTCCTTAAGGAATATAACCTTGCCATGAGTGAACAAAAACTTTTCCAATCAAAGAGGGCATAATCACAGTCTGAACTACTCAATGTTCTCAATCAAGTTCAAATGAGTGAACATCAATTTATTTGATGCCTTAGTGCATAGCAATTACTCCTAAACGAATAATTACTAAAGGAACAGTCACAATCACCATGTTTTTTCGAAGGTCATTGTTCTTTCTTCACAAATCTCTGTGACTATGAGTTTAATGATATTTTGAATGTTATGGTACATAGTATCATAAAGTCATCAACATATTCCAAATTATACTTAAAATTCTCCCTAGAAAATGGAGGCTTGAATCAATTTCACATATGCCATTAATACATCTGTAATTCTACACTAGAGAATGAATAATAACAAAAGAAGCCTAGAGCAAAGTATTCTGGTAAGAACCAGTAAGTTTCTACCCTGTCCTTTCTGCTGTCATTTGCCATAAGGGAAGTGTTCAAGACCAGGTTGGATGGAGCTCTGAGATACCTGGTCTAGTGTAAAGTTTCCCTGCCTGTGGCAAGGAGGTTGGAACTAAGTGACCTTTTAGGTGTCTTCCAACACAAACAGTTGTATGTTTCTGTCATTCTGTTGTTTATGATTTATGTTCTATGTCTCTTGGATGGAATTCTTATCTGTAAGTAAATTGGCACTAACTGGGGTGTTTGTCTCTGACTTACTCCTCCCACAGAAACCTCTCTTCCTATGGGTTATTAAGGTGCAGTCCTGAATGCTCGTACTGTGTTTTCTGCCTTCGTTGTTTCTGAGAGTGCTACTTTGGAAGGAACTGGGAGGTATAGTGGCAGATGTCTTTGGTTCAAAGCTATGAAATCAGGAGCAAATTTCTTTTCAGGACATTTTCCTCTGTCTTCAAGTCACTTAGCCACAGTTTTGCTAACATTAGCAAGCCTGATTTGAATTAAGGGTTTGCTTTAGATTCCACATACTAATAGTGATTCCCACCTTTTACATAATCAGAACAGATAAAAATGTGCAAGATAACTGGGTGAGTAAAATGAAAATTTATTTGACTCTCTTGATCTCAGCCTCATTCTGACACTAGCACAGTATTTCTTCCCTTCTTCTTTTTTTTTTCTTTTTTTTTTTTTTTTTCTTCTACATCTCTACATACTAGGAACACCTGAGAAGCCACAGAGGTCAAATGTTTCTATTCCAGTTAGGAGCTGTACATGCAGTCTCCAGAAAGGCTCTAAATCACCTGAACATCTAGCAAGTCCTTTGGCATGCCAGCAGTTAGTTCAAAGGCAAAGCCATCCAGCTCTGAGTGGCTATCCACTAAAGGGTTTGATATTGTAGATGACAGCAATATGAAAGGAAAATATATCTTACACCCATCCCCTTTCTTGGTTTATGCTTTCTGATGAAAAGTGAAGTGCAAGCAACAGAGGGATGCATGCTGAAACCTAAATAATTGTCAGTGGTGCTTTCGGTGTTTAGCGAAGGAAGCCTGCAGCCTCTTGCCTAGAATGTGTTCCTGGCTCCACAACTCAGCTGCAGGTCCAGATAAACCTTGATGAGAAGATGTGTGGTGAAAATCTGAAGGAACACTGTCAAAGAGGAGAGCAAGACCAATGCATTCTGTTCTGGTCAGTCTGACTCTTTCCTGCTTGCAACTACTTTCTGTGTTGTTGAGTGTGACTTTCTGTCCTGTCAAGGGCTCTCTCCATAAATTTTAAAAGAAAATTTCTGAATTGGTCCTTCCATACAATTCTTTGCAACTACTTTTACATGCAATGCTACCAAAAGAAACTGCAAACAGTTGGTTCATTCTCATCCTGTATGACATATTCCCTTAATGGGTTTGCCATGGAATTGCTTTGATACTGAATAACATCCATTCACAGCTAATACATTGTGAGATAGTTGGATGTTATAATGCTGATTAGGAGGTGACAGGAACAGCAGTGCTTGAAAAACCAACAGTGTTTGAAGAAGTTACTTGATGGATTCATTCCTCTTCCTGTGAGAGGTGGATGAAAAAGGTATTAGTCTTGAGGGGGAGCTGGACTCAAGCTCAGTTTGTAGGGTTCACATCAAATATGTGGCAGCAGACTGCAGCTATTTATACTTGCAGTCAGAAAGACAATTTCACCCCCTAAAAACCTAGCTTTGCTTGTTTTTCTATCAGTGCAAGCTAGCAGCATAAATATCCACTCAGTTTATAGCTGACTTGCTCTGCCCCTGCTGAAGCTCATGCTAGTGTTCCTAGCTCTCCTAACCACATTAAATGAGTCTATCTAATGTCTCTATCCAGGCTGTAGTAATTTGATTGCAAAGCAGCTTTAATAACCTGTCTCTAGGGAGTGCAGGGCCAGCCAGGAGAAAACAAGTTTTGGTTTTGGCTTTGCCATGGTTTTATGTGGTGACTTGCGATACATCCTCTATCTCAGTCTTTACCTCTGTGATTAGGAGAATACAACAATTACTATCCTGAATCTCCAGAATGCTGTAAGGTGGGTGCTGGTGACATGCTCAGAAAAAGGTTTAAGGGTGCATATAAATAAAACACAAATTTTGTGCCAGTACAGTAGTATGGAAATGACAGTTCTAAATAAAAATTCCTGTAAGAATAAGCGCCAAAGCAACAATGACACTGTCAGAGTCAGTCTGAGCACTATTGAGGGAAGTTGATATAGGTGAATAAATTGACACCTGCTGTGACTGTGCATTCAAATCATATTTCTGATTAGAAGGATCATGTTGTATCTGATTTATCAAGATAGGCACCTTGAGCAAAGTCTGTGCACCAAGGAACTTCACTATAGCTCCTCTACTTCCTCAGCTCTATTTGTCCATCCAATAAAATATGATACTCTTTGTCTGTAAACCATTCCTTGCTAGGACACAGCATACTATTTTAGCAAAAACAAAAAGAACGCCAGCATTACAGTATTTGGAAGAATCAAGGATGAGGGTGCTCAGGAGTAAGAACATTGCACAAAATCCTTTCCCAAGACAAACTGTTGGTGGTGCGGATGTGTTTTATTAAAATTAGTAATGCCCATGTTTATCACACACACACAAAAAGGCTACTTAAAGCTGCCTAAATAGCCACAAGCTGGATAAGGACTTTCTTTCAGTGGTAACAGGTAGCGTATGAAAATACTTACTCAAAATCCATTTTTACATTTTCTTTGGATCATTAAGCCAACAGAACAATTACAATTGAGGTTTATTCTCATTACTAATTAAACCACAGTGACTGAGTAAATTACAAGACAGTGGTAATTACCATAGTTGTCTTGGTTTTGTCTGTTGTAGTGAACAACTGCAGGTAACCCTTTGCGGTGAGAAGGACCCTTGTTAATAACGCTGTAACACTCTGCACCCAATAGTATTATGGGTCTTTCTTTAAAAAAATACTTAAAAACTGGAACATCACACTTGCTCTGACCTGGACTGCTGGATGTACCACTTAAAGCATGAGTTGCTTGAAAAATAACGCAGCAGAGTGCCAAGAGAGCGGCAATCCTTCAGTGGGATGGATTCTTTCAGGATGAAGTAAGTCAGGCAGAATCTAAATGGCTGCACACTCTTTTGAAGAAAAGCCTGCCCTTTCAGGGTGGAAAGTGCCTCCCATTGGAGAGGCCAGCTTAAACAAAAGAGAAGCTGGCAAGTCAAAGATCACAAAACCAAACACAGGAGGTTGTAGACCAATTTCAGTCTACAGAATCAAAGAACCACAGGCTGTTCTGAGTTAGAAAGGATCCACAAGGATCTTCTCAGGTAAGACGACCTCAAGCACTATCATTATTTGACACCAAAAGAAGATTTTTTTATGGAAGTAGTAACTTCCATTGAAAGAGTTTGATAAAGCATAACTTCAAAGACTATACAATATAATAATGAAATTATATGCCTGCGTGTGTTTCTCTGATGTCTTACGGCACTTCAGCTATTTCTTATCTCCCTGTACCCTTAATACTTAGTCTAAGTTATCATTCCCACTTACCTATTAATTTTATATGTCTCTTTTTAAGTAGCTAACACTCTGACACAAGTTCCACTGGAAGAATGCAAGACAAGTGTAGGAGTCAGACAGTGTGTCAGTCTGTCTGTGGATGCAGATTAATAAAAAGTTGTGTTGTTTGACACAATGAGGTATGCTCTCTCATTTATATAAACTAAAACTCTGAGGATGGTAAAAGTCTCTTGATTTAGAGCCTTCTGAAGTGACCACTTCTTCTGGCAGCTGTAGAACAGAGCAAGCACCCTTAAAAAAGAAAACTGAGAGTGTTTTTCCACAGCATTTTCAAGAAGTATGTTAGATCTTAGTACAACTGCACTTGTGAGGTACAGCATGTACATACTTAAATGTTGCTGTTGACTCCTCTCAAAAATAAATAATTACATTTGAGTGATGTCATAGTCAAATCTCTTCTAATTGGACATCATTGTTGTTCTGAATATTTCCACATTGTTACCCAAGTGCCTATCATGTAATCATGAAATCATGTAATTCTTGATGAACTGAAGAAACAGAAAGGTTTGTATTAGTTTGGCTCTGCAGAGATATTTTTTCCTTCCCCAATAAAACTTGTAGCTCCTTTTTAACTCTTTACCCATCTGGAGATTTTTTTTTGTATTCACATTGGTATCTTTTAATACTGTAATGTGGAATGCTGAACCAAAGTTAATTCAACTAGTTCATTTTCAAAAATGCTCAGAACTCATTTTGTGAGGTCATTTACTTAGGGGCTGGTTCCCAAAATTAAAGAAATAAAATCTTTCTACAATTTCTGACATGCAAATATAATTTCTTTATTTGTAGTGTACTGAGATAAACCAAGACAAGGCAGCTCAAAATGTCATCGAGTAATCTTATATCCTTTGAGTGAAAGTACAAAATTTACATCCTGTTTGCTCTTTTGTTCTTATTTGCTGTGTTTGGATCCAAAACCTCTTTGCTCTATTTCTCAACAAATTTTCATATCAAAGAAAAATGCCAAATGCTCCTCCACAGATGTAGGCATAGAAGTGATCTATGGTTCTTAAATTTCTGAAGTACTTTAGAAGGGAAAACTGTCCAAACCTGTCATAGAGCAGCTCCATGGAAGCAGTTCAATGTAGAAATCCTTCAGTTTAGCAGTATCCACACAAACCAGAATGAAATGTTAATATTGTTGTGACCCGAAAGTCTGCCTTTTAAGGAATGTCATCAGCAATAGCCCCACTCAGATAACAATCTTATCCTCTTTCCAGGGTTTTTCCCTTGTATTTGCCAGGTACCTTAATTGCCTTTGTAGCTACATAGTTGTCACTATTTATCCTGTTCTTGTTCGGGCCATATGTTTCTTAATGATTTTTTTAATGTAATTCGGAAATTCTGGACCTACTCAAGTATAATCTCCCATCCTGCATTTTGACATCCTACACCAGCCAGACACGAAGTTTCCTGAAACTTTGGTTGTATTATACTAGTCTCAATTTTGGTGGAATAAATCTAACAGGCTTTCTTCTTCCATAGTTAGTGTTAAATATGGATAACAGTATGAATTGAATACAATTAATCTTTCATTTTCGGGTTTTTTTTGTTTGATGGTATGCATTTCTGCAAGGTGGAGCATGTGTACGTCTGTATGTATGTGTGTTTTTGACAGAGCACAAAGATTCAATGAATTTAATTTCATTTCAGTTTGTGGCATTAGAATCTCTGACACTCTCAAAATGATTTTTTCAAAAGCCAAAAGCTAACTGGTTTTGAAATTTCACTGGAGATATAAATGAATACCTCTTTCTCTCAGAAGAATGCAAAATATACACAAGTTCATGGAATTCCCTCAAGCTGCACTTTTCTAAAATTCAGGATTGTAGAATAAAGAATAATTGGAATATCAAGTGTCACAGCAAGTGTCTCAGTCCTTTAGCAATTGAATACCACAGAAGAAATATGTATACATCTTAAACAAACTTTTCTCCTCCTTTTATGTATTTTTTTCTTCTTCCCTTGCAAATATTCTTATTCATTTCCTAGAAAAAGCCCTGCTTTTAAAAACTCACTGGTAGGTAGTTATTCTTAGAGCTGTCAGCAAATTCAGCTCTGAAATAGGAGTTGAGAAATTCAAAGGAAATAGCAATGGAAACTGTTGTAAACCTAGGAACAATTTAATCTAAAGCTATCTTATTTCTTTTAAACTTGCTTGGACGAAGTAAAAAATATCTGGTTTTTCTCCAGGAGAGCACAGTATTTCCCACTGTGATTCAAGACTTATTTCTCACTGTACACAAGTTTATTTATTTCCCTTTTCTTCAAGAATACATCCCCCATGTTTCTTCCTCCCTAATATTCACCAGATGTGAAAAGCAGCCTGAGAAACTCTGCAGCATTCCTTACCTTCTCACTTGCTAAAGCCATCAACCAGATTCTCAAAGGGCAGAGCAGTCCATGTTGTCAAGACTACCTGTGATAAGATGTTGTTTTGCTTTGTCCTTCTGGTTTTCTGTGGGTAATGTGTTAATTTCAAGCAGGATTTTGGCCCTGTATTTATCAACAAACTTACAGTAGGGAGCCAAGATGAGCTGTCACATATGGTAGGTTTAACTTAAGTGAGGGAAAGGACACTTAGAAATCACAGTTTTCAGGCTGGTCCATGACCACTATGTCCGCTTTCCCTGTCTCCATCTATCCCACATATTGAGGAGGTGCTCAAATGTGTTGTAAATATCATCCAAGTCAGGTGAGAGCTGAGTATTTCACAGAGACGTAATTTTGCATAAAGCTATAGTTTGTTTGGATGGATCATCCCCAAATCTATTTAGAACTTTAGATACTCTTATTTTTGGTCATGGCTGCCCTGCTACCTTTGAGATGCAGTGCCATGTGATTACAATTAGCTGTGAGAGCTCACTGTGGCTTTTCTTGGAAGCAGAACTACACAGGTCACCTGGGCTTCTTATGGTTTTTAATGCAAAGAAATACGTTTTTCTCCAATTTCTTTGGAAAGACATTGTTGAGGTTAACTTTGACTTAGGTTTTGGCAAGCTGAAAATCCATGGATAAGTGCAGGAAGGGCAGTTCCTACTTTTTGGAATTGCACTAGCATACCTGGGGGACATCGGCATTATCTTTTTCCTTTTTTAGTCTTATCTAACCCTCAAACTGTTTCTCTTTTGTTTTTTCTTTAATCATTCATCATTCTTCCTAAGAACAATTTAATAAATTCCACTCTTCATTTTTATTTCAAGTTGTTGAAGTTTTTCTCTTAACTAAAGCTTGGGCTGTAAATTTGCAATAACATGGGTGGAGAAATTATTGAAGAAAATCCTGTAAAGCTAAACAGCTGTTGTAGTCTCAGTTTTTCATTAAACAAACACTTCTATCAATATTCAGTAAATGGATATCACTTCTGCAGGTGCTTAAATAGAAGGAAAAAAAATCTGATTTGTGTTATCTCCTCTCACACAGTTCTTATAGATTTCAGTGCTGTTAGCTGTTTATTTAGGACAGATTTTTTTTTCTGAAACTGAAACTGGGATTATTCCCTACTGATCTTGAAGGAAAGAAGGAAGGATTGCTTATACATTAATTTTTTTCTTTCAATACACAAATCAGGTTTCACTTCAGAGACATAAGTTCTTTGCAGTCAGAAAATGCAATGTGTGTCTCTTTCTACTCTTGCTATTTAAGAGTCAAAAAAATAATGGGAAACCTTCTCCCACAATAAGAAATGAAAAAAAATCCATGCCCTTAAACTTCTGTCCAATGTCCAGCATTTAACACAATCCAAAAGCTACAATTCGTAGAATTTTAACAGAGCTACATTGTTCTCACATAGTCTTTGTATTTCTATTTACCTTTCTTTATGTAAACTCAGGCTTTCTGTTGTGCTCTTGCCAGCCAAGTGGTGCAATGTGCCTGGAAAAGAAATAGGCATCACATGGGGAGCTTTTATCCTAATCCCACTACCTGTACGTGGCACCAGAGAAGGAGCAAATTGTTGTAGCACAGCCAGAGTCGGCAAATTCCACTTACCATACAGAGGCAATTGCCACTAGTGCATTGCCATGCAACATGCCAGGTAGTGGAAAATGACACACAGGGACAAGCATTTCCCAGCTGAAGCAAATTGCCGTAAAACTGTTTTTAACAAAGCACGCTCTTTGTAGGGAGAGAAATGGATTTTAACATGGAATCACAGAATATTTTACATTAGAAATGACCTTTAAGATCAGTCTGTGCAGGGGTCCTCTCAAAGAATGAAGAAATTTTTTTCATTTTCCTACTCTTGTTTGGTTTTTAAGTAGTATTCTGAGTTGACTGGGTGAAAATTCAGATAATGAGTCTTTCCCACATAGAGGATGTATTAAAGACAAGCCTTTTCCCTTCAGAAGAGGTATATTGGGATTCCTAGTTGATTCAGTGCTCCGAATTTCCCCGGGTCCCCAGCAATCTACAGAGGTAATCACAGAACTAGAGTCTGCAGTTCCAGCTTTCTTTCTTGCAGTGTACTTGGATTCAGTAATGTCTAAAGTCCTGCCAACCTCTTCTTAGACATAGCCTACCAGGTGGGCTGCAAAAGGCCTAGGAGCACTGAAAAAGGTGCTGTTAAAAGAAAACTGACAACTTGATTTCTAGCATCAGACAATGAACAAATAGCTAAAATGGAAATAACTACAAAAGAAATAGCTAAGGTATTTTCATACACACTCATTTCTTAATTCACAACCCATTGGTAATGGTAGTGCTATCCTTTCCTAATGGGTGGCACGCAATACCTTTCTAAAGACTTTGCTCAGATTTGAGACCATAGACGTTCTTTGTGTGTCTGGAACAGCTGTTTCAAAGTGTTTTAAACCACTGGGCTGCTGCCAGACCTCAGTGTTTTTCTGGTTTCCAACAGAGTTCTTACATATTTTAAATTGAAAAACTTTTAATATATTTCTGCAAACAGCTCACCATGACGTTAGACCAATGTTTTAGTGGAAATATTTAACAGGAAAGGATTGTAGTCTGAATCTCTGCATTGAAATGCCTTTTGGACATAAAATAATTAACAGAGAAACAAATTATTTGCAAACGCTAATCCTTTGCAGGAGGCAGACTAATTCACAGCTTGCTCTATGTAACTGATAGTGACAGCTGATTCAGAATTACTTTACCAAATTACATTATTTCAGCATGAAAATTATTGACTTACCTGGTTGCAAAGTTATCACTGATCAGTACTCTATGTGTTACATAAGTTGCTCTAAAATCTATTCCTAGGATATCTAGGACAAGTATGAAATTTGAATGCGGTAATGTCTTTTAACAAACACTTATTTATTAACTTCTTCTAAGAAAAGCAAGTGCCTAGCACCTGAGTGACCATTATATTGCAGGATGGGAGTGCCTAGAAAATCTCACTATTTCACAATTTTTAGGAATATATAGGAATTCAGACTTGGTGGTTGTTCTCCTCCTGCAGGTAGTTAAAATCAAAAGCTAAAAAACAAGTTTTTCTTCGCAGATGCCTGAATTCATTACTGAAGAATGAAATATGAGGAGGTGCAGCCTTTCAACTTTTACTGTTAAATTCTGTGTTCTCAAGTTATTTTAAGTGAATCCTACTGGCACAAACCCTTAACTGCTGAAAGAAAGGTGCCTACCTCAGCTGCTGGAGCCGTCTGAAGTGTATTTAGATGGCAACGTTTAAAAACTGTCTATAAAAGCAAGCAATGCTAATTGCACAGTGAAGTTTGCCAAGATTGCAAAAAAATTCCCAATGCATGTTACAGCAAATACTGTCAAGACAATGAGCCAGTGACTGGATCACAAGCACAAATAGGGTATTATTTTGTTATATTACTAATGCCATTTGCTGGAACTCAAATGGCCTGTCCATTTGCTGTTCCTCGCTCTAGTGTAGAATGCCTAGGCTGATCATGGAAGCCAAACTTCCACCATAAAAAGAGCAAGTGTTCACCACTGGTATGCTTGTGTGCAATCCCTGCCATTTTTTCACTATTTCAGTTTCTGCATACATGCTTTCTGCTCCCCTTCTGTGGTTGCCAGCAGTTTAGTAAAATACGTGAAGCCTAGTGAAATACATGTACTGCATACACTCTAGATGAAGTGCAAGTATGACACGGGACAATTTTTCTGATTTAAAGAACAGGACATGAAAGGAGTTTAGGGAGGTAAACAAAAAAACTTGAAACAATCGCTATCTCTGATGGCTTTCTCGAAAAAGTGGCTTAAGTTCAGCTTTATAATCATTGCAAGGGATTGAAGGGATTGCAGCCTAGCCTAGAACAAAAATCCTGAATTCTTTGCCCAGTGGTTATAAGCAAGTTACCTGATTCATTTAGCCACAGGTTCTTTCTCTGTAAAACTACTTCAACACAATGTGGGTAGCACTGGGAATCCTTTGGTCACTATGATTGAATGAGAATAGAATCCGGTAATATATCATTCCTCTAGTGTTTATCTAAATCCCTATCTGTGGTATCTCTCTGTGGAGTGGTCTTCCCCCCCCCGCCCCCCCCCCCCCCCCCCCCCCCCCCCCCCCGCCACAGAGACCCCTGGAGCCTCTAACAATTTAGTTTAACCCTTCCTCCCTATTCTGACCCTATTGGCTGAGAGCCAAGTGCCTTTTCCTGGACAGGAGTCTAGATAAGGCCCTGTTCTCCTTTGTTCATCCTCTTTCCCCCCTGAAGACCTTAGAAAATAAACATCTTGGACTACATCTGGGAGTTAGAGCCTCTTTTGGTATCTTTCGTCTTATCCATGAAATATTCCTCCAAAGTGCTCTAGGATCTGAGCTAACCTAGGAACTTCAGGGGGTGCAGGGGCATTATTTCACTAATCCACACAAATAGAAGCAGAAAAATAAATTAAAGGTTTTAATAAGTTAAAAAGAGAGAGAGAAAAAAAACCAAGCAGATATGCAATAGCAAAAAAATCCATGATGTTCTGGTTCTGGTCAGAACGAGAATGATTTTTTTTTGCAGTAGCTGGGACAGGGGGTGGCCAGGACATGGAGTTTAATCTATATCACTTCGTGTCATTGCCAGGGGTGGGGAAAAGGGATTTCTCTGAGTAGAAGGTGTTCCTTCCTGTCAAGAAAAAGTGGAGGAGGGAGCTGTCTTGTACTGTCTTGTCCAAATTATTGTTTGGGTTTTTTATGTGAATCTATTTTTTCTTATGCCCTCTGATATTAATATTTTTGCTGTTACTGCTCATTGGTCTTTTCAGTAAATTGTTTTTATCTGAATCCTATTCCTTTTTTGCCTCCAGTTCTCAACTCTGTCCCACCACAGTAGGAAAAGGGAGGGGAGGGGTAAGCAAGAGTGCTGTGTGGTTTTGAACAGTCTTAGTGGGGGCACTGGATAGAACAGTACCAATCCTATACCACAATACATGGTAATCCTGACACTTGACTTATACTATCTTCAGTTGTAATTTATTTGTCATTCTAGCCATCTATTGATGTCTTCTCTAAACCCTATTTCAACCTGTGGTGTATGTTTTTCTCTGTTTTATCTGTTTCTCATCTATGGTGCTTCATGTAGAACTATGTTGTTCAGCATGGTACATCATTATAATATTCCCAGTAACAATACTTTGCTTACAGATTAAGTTCACTGCTTTGCTCCTGGTGTTTTTACTTTTGGTACTTCTGTACTATGAGCAGTCCTCATAATGATTTTAAATAAAATGAGCAAAAAAAGCCTCATTGTCTCCTTTCAGGTAAATATAATTTGAAAGAAAAAACCTGCTTATTTTTGTCATCCTGATTGTTATTACCTACCATCAGCCCACCTCACATTTACTGTACACCTCTTTCCATAAAGCTGTTCTCTAGAGAGGTAAAGGAATTCCAAGAGATGGAAAAGATGGGGAAAATAAAACTATACAAAATTATGCTTCATGTCTTTACTATACTATCAAATTATGCTGTATTTGACTTTTTTTTTTTCCTGTAGGACCACCAATGTTATCAAATGGATTGATTTCTAAGCTCTTAATCTCTTCCTTGCATTGATGTGCCTTCCTTTTCAGAGTTTGGAAGATCAGGTACACCATACAATTTTGACTTGCAACAAATAAAAAAGCCAGACATTTGACTTTGTGTTATCTGATGAATATTTCCCTTCTTTTAGAGGGTAAGAAAACTGTCATAAATGAGAGGCTGATTTTGCCCAAATTTTTTTGTGGTTACTGTCCTAATATCTCCTATAATGTTTTCTCTCTATAGTATTTTCTCTAAAGAAACTCCTTACTCAAAAACTACAATAGCTCAGACAAGCATTGAACTCAACCCTGGTTTTGAAGCAATCAAGAGAAAATATAGAGCATCTACTGACAATGCCAAAGCAGTGATTGAACTGAAATTGTTTACCCCTGACTTTACTCAGAGGAAGACCTTGCTAAGGATCTCCATCACATAATTTGCAGCTGTTTCTCAGGAGGCCTAGAATTTCTGTTGAGTTGTTCTTGGCAGAATGTAAGGTGTCTGGGAAGCCAAGTTTTTAAAAAGAAGATTAAAGTGAGTTCTTTTAAAAATAAATTGACAAAGTCAAGGTGTCAGTCCCAAAAGAAATAGTTTGTATTGACCTCTTTGGAATCTACTAGATCTGAAGTTCTGTTTGAGCACTGAAAAGCAAGGCTCAGCAATAGAGCTCTCAATCACCTTAGTCAGTATTTGATGAAAAAGTTGCTTTTTCTTAGAGAGTGGTATCATATATGGTGGTATCAACCCAATACCAGACAACTGATAATATTCTGTCCTTCTGCTAAAGGATTCTTCCAGCACTGCGGAAGTCATCTTCTGGCAGATTATGAGCCCTTTGCCATCTCTGTGACCACAACCTTGCTTCGAGGGCAGCTGCTGTCATAGGTGATCCAGAAGTGTCTGTAGGTGTGGAGGTGCTTTAAGATATGAGAAGCAAGGGAAGGTAAAAAAATCCAGATTAGGAGAGATGTGAGGAGTATATTAAAATATTTATCTTGGTTTTAACTTTGTGCCCTCTAGTCTTCTGACATTCTCCCCCTCCTGTGATCCCTTGAACCTTGGTTCTAGTTACAAGTTGTCTTTGGCTCAGGGGTTTTTCCTCTTCATAGTCTTATTCATGCTTCTTAGAAACATGTAAAGACAATTACAGTGATTAAAAAAACTTTTACAAACATTTTGTAGAACCACAGAATGTCCTGAATTAGAAGGGACTGACAGGGATCATCAAGTACAATTCCCTTGTACCACACAGGGCAGCTGCACAGGGCACCCCAAGAATCACACCATGTGCCTAAGAGTATTGTCCAAATTCTTGAA
Organism: Cettia cetti; assembly: GCA_013401135.1. Lineage (NCBI taxonomy): Eukaryota > Metazoa > Chordata > Aves > Passeriformes > Sylviidae > Cettia > Cettia cetti. Next base: position 45,229 of record VZUI01040517.1, read on the forward strand.
CTCTGTCAGGCTTAGTACCATGGCCACTTCCCTGGGGAGCCTGTTCCAGTGTCCAACTACCCTTTGGTGAAGAACCTTTGCTTGATGTGAAATTTAAACCTCCCCTGACACAACTCTGGGCCATTCCCTGGAGTTCTGTCACTTGTCACTGTTGTAGACTGATGAGGTTTCCCCTCAGTCTCCTCCAGGCTGGAAGAATCAAGCAACTTAAGAAGGTCCTCATAGAGCTTTCCCCCAAGGCCCCATCACCATCATCACGGCCTCCTTTTCCATTACCCATAGTGCAAAGAGGATCAAATAAACTGTACTGCAGTACAGCTTTGCTGCTGTGATAACCCAGGGCTGGCCTTTAACAGCTCATTTTTCCGTGGCCACTTGTGAAGATGTGTCCTTACCCAGTCTTTCATTAAATGGGCTATTCAAAAGCAGGTAAACAGGGTTGGGAGTACACATAATTTCAAGGCTGGTCTTTTTTCAAATCCACACTGGTGAAGTCAAGGACCAACACTGATATTCCTATGCAGTAACTCCTCCAGTGTTGCAGCTGGTTCACACAGAACCATTTCAATGATGAAGATTCCCCAGGCCTGTATTTGTATACGATTCCTCAGCGAATGCCTTTCCTGATTCTGAGACCAGATCTATTCCCACCTCACCCAGCACAGGAACTGGTCGTGATGGCATATGAGCAAATCTTTAACTGTAGCAGATTCTCTTTCTGCTTGAATTTTCCACGCTAATGTCTATTACAATTCACGCCTAAACACTTTTCAAAAGATGGTGATGACTATCTAACAAAGAAAGCTGAGGCAAAGCGAGATGATGTGACATATCTCACTGAAGGTGGCCATGTTTCCTGCACCAGAAGTAGACTAAGCTTTCTGCTGTAGCAGTATTCTCGTGGTCAGAGATAGCCACTCCAGTGTGCGCTTTGGTGTTTGTATGAGTATTTGGTTCACATACTGAATGCTGCAGGTCTTATCACAGGCCAGCTAGAAATTGATGGGAAAACCTCATAGTGATTTCCAGGGCTTTTGAACAAATTGTAGCAGGCAAGGCAGGGGGGAATATTAAGCTACTATACATGCAGCTTGCATTTGTTTTATCAGGAAGGGTAGGAGTGCATTGGAGAGTGGAGTTTGTCTCTGACAGATAGCATCAACACTGCAGAAATGTTTATTTTACTACAGCAATATAAATCTTATTGCTCCATTTAGAGAATGAAGTGGGAACTGCTTGATGGCTGATTCAGACCCTACAGTTTTCCTCTGCTTTTACAGTGCATGGAGGACAGAGGTGAGCACATTTTAGTACATCACCTTGTTGGGCCTACTTAAAACAAACAGTGATTTAAGTTCAGTCTTAAAATATTTCTCCAAGGCCTGCAGAAATTAAATAACTCATCTTTGTGGGGTATTCTTGAGAAAACATGTTCAGTGCTCTTAATGGTGCCACATTGCCACAAAGTTTAATTAAAACCAATATTTCAGACCAATTGCATCTGTTTATGTGTGAGAGAGTTCCTGGCAATTATCAGAAAGGTACAGTATTCCTCCAACACCTGTATGTGTACAAGACAATAGCAGAAAAAAACCCAGAGCATAAAATGTCTTCATTTTTTTCCCCTGGTACCTGTGAAAGACTCAGGTATCTGTGCAACATTTGTCCCGATAGCATAACTGAATCTCTGAAAAAGGAGAGCTTTCTTTCCACCATGACTGATAAGGTATAATTAGCTTGTGATACTCACTGCAGCTAGATACCAATAAGAGCAGACACTTTAGTACAATTAAATGGACAATGAGGAACTTTTTAGTTTCAGAGCACAGGAAATGAATGCATCTTTATTTGTGTTAAGAGGGAGAAAGATTCACCCTTCCTTTCCTTGATTTTTAGCATAAAATTACCATGAGTACATAATGCTCCAAAATTATTTCTCTCTGCCTCCAGGATAGCCACTGCCACCTGCAATCAAAAATAATATATGGGAGATGGAATGTATGGTGTAATTCTCTTTATTATGTTAAACATGAGAAATGAGAAAAAAATTTATCTTAATAAAATGTGCCCAGAAAAAAAATGTGCTATGAATACTTTACTGTTCAGCACTATAAATATGTTAATTGTGGGCCTAAATTAAACAGACTTGGCTTGCAGTTGACTTAAATAACCTTCTTACAAAAAATGTCAAAGAAGTCACGACTGAAGTAGAATCAGAGCCCAATCAACCCAAGTCTCTTGAGGGACCATATAATTTCGAGAGATTGCTTTTCATCCAGTACGTGGGCAAGTTACATACAGTTTCACAGACTGATACAATTAAATAAGAAATTGAGGCAGTGGAGACTGAAGGAGAGGACAGTAAAATGGGAGGGAGGTGAAGATGGTGCAGGTTTCACCATGAGAAAAATTCCGTATAGTGAATGTGTGCATGGAGCTGGAGGATGAGAGGATGCAGGCTGATCAAAGGAAGAGAGAAGTTGAGAGCTGGGTTTGTCTTGAACGTTAAACATTGAACCTTGGGTCAAAGTTATGGAGATTCTCTTCCAGCCCCATTTCTTTCCCTTCATACTCCCTGTTATTTTTGAGTCACCTCTGCCACGGCAATATGCAAGTGCTTAACAGAAGACTGTACTCATACAAACCTCACTTTCATTTCAACTGAAACAACAGTTCTTGGCAGCTCAGATTTTCCCCTTCCTTTTCCTTCCTTTTAAATCATGTCCTTTAGTGATAGAGATAGTTCTGGAAAAAAGAGTAAAAATAGCCATATGTTCATGTACATTTCTGCACATGGTCTGCTTTGACTCAGTTTTGTTAACTTTCACTTATTATTGTGGAGTTCAGAGGCACCAGCTGGGAATGGCTTATCTCTGACTCACGTGAGCTTTACTCAATCTCTTGAGCTGTACATAACAAAAGTCTGTAGGCTTTAACCTTTGAAGGAGAAATCCCTTCACCTCAGATGGCATAAACAAGACAAGCATACTAAAAGCAAGCATAGAGAATTTTGTTTCCTCTTGTCAAACATCAGAAACAAAAATATCCTGGCACCAGTCTTGCAACATCAGGCCAATACCATGGAAGAGTCTCCCTGTGTAACTGGACTGACAAAGATATCTGTTCGGGACAGCTGCATGATGATAAGATTCTCTGCTCATTAAGGTGGGACAAAGCTTTGCTCCTGTCTTAATAAGGCTCAGCAAAGCATGTCATAAGCGGTCTTTAAAAGACCAAATAAAGTTTCTGCAGGAATTCTTGTTCATGGTTTCTTAGTTTGGAAGCTTTTATTGAGCAGCCATGGGTCAGTCAGTATTACCACTGGTTTAACATCATATATAGAGTGCTAAGAAAGATAAGTACTTTCCCATTAAAAGGAATTTCCCAGATAAACAAACCAGTTCCTACTACCTCCTTCTCATATCCAGTTGATTTAGCCTTTTGTATATTGCTCCCAATAAAGTGATATATACATCAGAGTGGACCGTGACTTTTCTTCCCTGAAATATTTATTGTAAATCATTAGACATGGCAGTTTACCCCCTATACATCAAGTTGTTACTACACAGCTCAAAGAGCTAGTGTAATTGTCTGGGTAACTGTAAAAAGACATACCAATTGCCTAAGAATGTAGTTTCTACTGAATTATCTTGCTTGTGTTTTTAATGGATAAAAAAAAAATCCTAAGAAAACCACAGACAACCAGCGAACAGACCAAAGATTGACCATAACATTTCACATGAAAATCACAAACTAATAAGGACTGATTTGCAGTTTACAGGTATACCCATGTTCCCTAAAACCTCTAGGTCCATAGTGATCAGGGGTACATACCTCAGGGTAGAGGAACATCTAAAGATAGTAAAAATGGCTTGATTTAGGAAAAGGGGGTGGAGATTTTGGTTATTATTTTTTGACCTTTTTTTTGTTTCTCTTTTTATCATCAGTTTTTCTGAAGGACAAGCTCTCAGTACATTGACTTCCCTGTTGCAGTTAACTGGGTCCCTCTGTTCCTGGTGGTAGATTACATAGCTGGCTATGTGCTACAAATGTAATTCCTGAGGTCATGGAAGAGCAGTGTCATTACTGTTAAACAAAAATGAGAGCCACTATTTGAAAGAAAGTATTTTCATCTTGTCGTCAATGAAGTTCAAGAACATGAAATGTGAATTTTGAAAGTAACTGGAAAAGATTTGAAGAGGACTGAAAAATAAGAGTGGAAATGAAGAAATGTCACACTACTGGCACAAAGAATGACACAGACACAGCACAAATGTCCAAGCGAGAAAAACTCGATTTAATTTTTCCAATCAGTGTTTATACAGTTTTGAAAATGAGACCAGATTGGATGATGGGGTTCAACCTCTTCAACCACACTGGTCAAAGCCACAGTCCATCAATATCTCCTCCTACCAGGAGGAATTGTCAACATCTTTACCATAATAATAGAATTGTTTACAAAAAGTCCATGAGAACTCTGAGAATCTGACTCCAAGTATGTAAACATTTCAGAAGGCTAAGGAGAATTGTAAAAGAACAAGGCAACAAGGAAATAAGTGTAAATTGTCTTTTAAATTAGTCACAGATGTTTTTAACATTGGCACTGCGTATTAAGTAAAGGCTGTATAATCTGATTTATAATTACTTGTCCTGCATGAGATATTTTGCTCTATAATTTTCAGGAGACAAGGAAAGACCTTGCATGATTGGTAGGTAGTCTAAATATTACTGAATTTTTGCCACTTTTGGACTACCAGCTAAGCAGATCAGTGGAACATCATTCAGAGAAGGCCACATACATTTACCGGGAGCATTGACCCAGAAGCTGGATGGAGACAGGCTGTAAAAATGCCATGTGTTAACCTGCATCCATTGAGGCTGATGGGATTTTTGCTTAGGTTCTATAAAAACAAGAACTGTTCCTCAGAATAAGTTTGGCATCTATTTCTTCAGTGTCTTTGAGAGCTAAGATCCTGAGCCCTGAAAGCAGTTTGTAAACATCATTTCATTTTGCATTCCTATCAGTTCCCAGCAATGATTATCTGCTGCCTTGGGAACCAGATGTGTATTTCACAGCTGCATGGAAATGTAGAGCTGTGCTAAACATTTTTTCAGTGGGAAATTTGAGATGCAGATAATTAAACTTAATCCAGAAAACCAAGACAACTTGTCTGATTGAAAAACTATTTCTGGTCCCAATGGCTTTACTGACATTCTCTGTTTCCACATGGCTTTCCTCACTGCAAGGCTGTGGGTAGCTGTGACCTGAAGCTGCCAAACAGAGCTGATGTCCCAGCTAATACTGTTCCCAAGGATTGTCAAGTGACCAGGGAATGGCTGAGCATTACGTACCTGCTTTCTCCTTGGTCAAAACCTTGCATTGAGAAAATGTCTCCAGAGCCCAGGTCTGGACATCAGTGGGACTTACAGGCTCAGTTCCTCAGAACGCTGCTCTTGTCTCTCCAATTCCAACATATTGGTGGGGAATTTTGTTCTGGTTCTCTTTAAGGTCTTAACATCAAGACATATTTCTGGACATTAAAGGGAAATTCTAATGGCTGAATTCAGAGAACTCTGGCAAAATTCCTTACATCCTAGTAGTAGAGACTATGGTCCCCTAACTTTAAATATACCAGTGACAGGTTTTTTTCAGTACAGGCACAGCTGCAAAATACTAATAGGAGAAAATATTTCTTCTGAAAATGCAAAATTTTATAATTTTACACAAGCAGTGTCTTACTTCCTTTTCATTCCAAATAGAGAAAAATTCAGTCTATTAAAATGCCCAAATTTCATCTTTGAATCATCCTGTGGATAACCAAAATGCCCTGATTTGCTCAGTCAAATCTGTTTAACCATCTTTGCATATCTCAGCAAAATGTGAATACATTTGGCCAGAGGATCACACAACAAAATGTGTTACTTCATTCCCATTTCCCTCATATTTTCCAACAGAACCTTACTGGTATTAAAGAGATTATCCTGTGTCATGTAAAAAGTTACTGTCGGGAAGGTTTGTGGTACCTACTACTATTAAATCCTAAGTTAAATACGAAGTTACTTTCTTCCCCGTTCCAGAGACTAGTTTTGAGTAAGATGTGGACCACATCAGGCCCGTGCCCAGTACAATCTGGAGTTTGTATTGCAGAAAAGGTGGCATTTCAATTTTTGCCCACGACAAAAATCAGAGCTTCCAGAGAATCAGGGTTACGAAAGATGGTCAAACTTTTGAAACCTTGCAGGAATTCAGTGGGTGAAGAGTCACTCTGGGGAATCAGCTTGGGTTCGTATTTAGAGAAAATATAAGACTTTTAAACTATGGTCAAAGCCTTCTGCAATCTCCATAATGCTTCTCATTCACTAAATTTGCAAAAAAAAAGGCCTATTACTGATTTCTGTAGGGGACTGAACAAGAACTGAAGGGGACTACTCAAATAAATCAAACTGACACCAAATCTCAGAGAAAGCAGCAAGAATTCCAAGAGTTATGGGGAGAAATAGAGGAGTTACAGCTCCACCATGGAGCCTGCTAAGGAGTATTGATTATTTTCACAGCTAATTGTCTCTCTTCTGCAATCATTGCAGGAAAAAATTTGGTTTTTGAAAGCTGGCCCCTCCATCATAAAAGAGAAGCACTTTTCTAGCTGTTGCCTCTGCTTCTGCTACAACCCAAAAGAAGCCTTTCCTCCAGTCCTACTTATGCAGAGTTTGTAGAAGGCACTGATCTTTTTTGTTACCACTATGCAGCTTTAATATCTGCACAGTTTTTAGAACCTTTCAGATGAGATCACTAAATTTGGAAGATGTTTGACATCTGAGGAGGAAGATGCTGAAAACTGTGTTACTTATCTGTATGTACAGCTGACACGTACACATGATATGCACCCAACATTTGTTGTGCATAGGAGTTGGTGGAGTGGTTCTGGTCCCATTTAAGCAGCAAGGGACACTAAAGAAAAATCAGACATGCTTGAATTTCAAGTGAGGTTGTCAGACCAGAAAAACTGCCAAATACCTTTAAGGACCACACTAAATCACATTGAGGCATACTGACATTTTGTGGTATGTATTAGAACAATGGATACCTCACTGCCTGCAGGAAATTCCTTAAGGCTTTTCTGCATATGGAGCAACACTGTTTGACAGTCACCCTTTGTGTCCTAACATGGTGTGAGCAACAGAAAAGAGCCTAAACTAAAGTGTATCTGAAGAAGGAAATAGGTTAACTGTTGAACTGTAAATTATCATTTTTCTAGTATAAATAAGTTCTCACTGGGGACTGTCTGATCAAAACTACTAATCAAAACAAGTTCAGTAAACATTGGAATTAATGAAACCTCTTTTCAGTGGTTTGATATTCTATGCTCCTACACCTCGCCACAATAAGATTAATTCCTCTGTAAGTTTCTTTCAACCTCATGGATCCTGCTTCTCCTGCTGCTATGGCCAGTTCCCCCACCCACGTTGTCTGCATTGAAAGCTGAGTAAGGGCTCTAACAGATGGGGCCAGTGCAATAGAACTGGCTATTCTTCCACTCTTTACTGGAGGAATTCAATAGATTCTTTCTAATTTTACCAGCCACTGATCTTTATGGTGTTTGTAAATAATATTCCTGAGCCTAGTGTACTCCTATCTTGCTGGCCAATGGACCTGGAAGAAGGAAAATGCTTATCTGTGTGTCTTGGGTTATGGAGTAAAAAATGTGTATTCTATTTCATCTGTTGAAAGCATTTGGTGTAATTTTTTTCTTTCTTTTTTATCTCTTGTAACTGCAGGGGGAGGGGGGTGGATACTTTCTGATAATGGTCCAGCTGTTAAAGCCGGGTGAGGCAGTGTCTCTTATCTCTTTCACCACCATCCTCCCTCCACGGGTATATCTGCTGATAATGGCCCATTAAGGCTCCCCAATCACATGACACATTACATTATCCCATTGGGAGATGCTCCACCCAGTGTTGGGGGGCTCCGGAATTCCTACCTGGTTAAAAGGGAGATGGAGGAGCACCAGAGAATCAGTCCTACACTGGATTCCTTGGAGGAAGGATGCACCCATCTCACCACCACTGGACTTTTCTACGGGATCATCTCTACTCCACAGAACCACATCTGTTACTCCAGGAGGATTCATCTGGACTGCTTCTAACACCCTGACCAACAGGGTGTCAGGTCACATCTCTGACTCTGTCAGGGGTTTTTAGGTTTTTCTGTCTGTTTTGTTTGCTTGTCTTTCTGTACTACTTCATTTGTATTTTTAATATTCCTAGTAAAGAACTGCTATTCCTATTCCCAAATCTTTGCCTGAAAGCCGTTGATTGCAAAATTATAATAATTTAGAGGGAAGGGGGTTTACATTCTCCATTCCAGGGCAAACTCCAGTTTTCCCTGGCGGAATACCTGTCTCTCTATACTGAGACACTGTGCTATCTTTTTTCTAAGGAAATGTGGTTGAAAAAACGTGTTCCACATAAACAAAATGTTGAATTGCAGTTTAAAAGATTTCTTGGTGCTATACCCCAATTTCTTATCAAGTACTTCAGCTGAATTCTGTTTCTACACACTTCCTGTTATGTCACGTATTTTAATTGTAACATTGCATTGCTGTAAAATGCTTATTTCTTGAAACAAAGGGATAGGTGTTATTACTTCTTAATTTTTTTTTACCATTTTATTTTGTGATTACCCTCTCATCCCATGGTAGAGAAAATATATACTAAGAAGAAATTATGGTTTGACACAACATATATAGTGAAAATCTTCTACTTTTAATTAAAAGCAGAACCTAAAACTTGTCAATATACTAGAAAAAAAAAATCCAACCTCTACCTATGCAGTATCATTGCATATACCTGTAATTGCAGCCCTTAGGTAAAGTTATTTAGTGATTAATTCCCATATGTGATCAAAGAATTTCAAACGTATGTAATTTTTTTTTTCATTTTATTCAGTGGTTGGAAGAATGACTAGAAGGTAGAGAAAACTAGCTATACTTTCAGAGCTAACAACACTTCAGCTTTGATATTGCTGCAAAACTATGTGGTTTTGAGATCAAATCTCTCTTTCACTTTTCTCAACTTCAAGAACAAAAAGTAAAGGCAGATGCCTATTCTCTTGCACAGTACTGAAATTACAATTTCAGAATGATTGATAAAATAACGAGGGCAGACTTTCTACTGTTGTATATCTAGTTTTAAAGAAATATCCATAAGACAAATGTTCACAGTCAAGCAAGTTAGTACCTCGCAGTTTACAGTACCTGTATTTCCTCTGTGGCAAGTTTATGCCAAAGCTTCTTTTATTTCTGTATTTTACCCAAGGTTAGTAAGTAATGATGATTTTTGCTTTTCTTGGCATAGCCAGGAAGCCTTTCATCACTTTTCTCTTTCTCAGACCTTGTCTTGAGCGTGTCAGCTTTCTTTCTTCATCTCCTTTCATACCACTTCCTATTCACATATGATCCTCCCTCCCTTGTCTAATTCTTGTCAAGCATAACATGGCCAGCTGGTTTTATCTGTGCCACAAACAATGGTATCAGACTCCACTAAACGATATTCTGCCAGTGCCAGCCATGGTCCCTGTGTCCTTAGTTGGTTTCAAATTGTCGCCCACCTTTCTTCCCATATTTAAGTTCTGTGTTTTTTGGGGATTAAAAATCTGTGAATGAGTGGTGATGGGGGAGTGGGAGGAGGAGGTTATTCTGAGTCCAAAGGGAATCAATATTGTCTCTTTGAAAATGTTCATGTCTGTTCCCCAGACTGACCATCTGGGACACTGCATGCCACTAAATCAAGGACAAAGACAAAAAGGGAAACAGGAAAAAGTCATTAAATTAGAAAAAGGAAAATTTTCCCAGAAGGTGCTGTCCCATGAACTTCATTAAGGAGTAAAAATGATGCATATAGATTTCAGAATTGTGAAAAATAATGACACTAATAGAATTGCACTTCCATCAGTAAACGAATATCTATTTAACTGTGACTGTGCCCTTTCTTTCCTTTCTAATTGCATCTCTATTTTAAAGCACTTCCCAGTAGCAATGATGTCAAGAAGAGATATGCCTACAAAGAGAAGGGAGTGAAAACACAACAGGTTCAATATGTCTTCCTGAACCCTTGGCAAACTCTAACCCTGAGGATGTCTTGGGTCGTCATTTGAGAACATAATTTTTTTCTGGTCTGGTGTTTATCAGAGAAAAAGGGTAGATTCACAGGTTGGGTTAGCTGAGACACTCAGCTTTCAATCCATATGGAATTCTGGGTTTTGCATTAGGAAATCAGCTTCGGGATGCATTAGATTCTTCAAGTGACAATAAAACCCTTCTGTTAGCAGCACTAAACCAAGAGGATATTCTACAGAACTTTTTGAAGTTAAACACCTTGTATCTGCAGGAACTAACTTGTTTACTCCCATGAGTTTCAAAGCAATGTTGCTGAGGAGCTGCCTAATCTACTGAAGGTGCAATGTAATGCACCTTCAGTCACTAGGGAAGATTCAAAGAGTGTGGGGGGAAACAGACAATGTTGTACTGGTATATAAAATAGGTTTTAGAGTCTTGCATGAAATGATAACAAACCTCAGGCGAGATTCTGTCAGCAAGTAGTTTCCATTTTGTGCAATAAAATAATTCTATGGAAAGTAGGTATTGTCTGGAAAACTTGAAATTTTGGATGAGAATGCAAAAAAAGTTGCAAAAATAAGCTCTAATGCATACACAAGATAGTGTCATGTTATATGACATTTATCAAAAAAAAGAAATATTCCAAATGAATGTAGTACAATAGCTATATTAAAAAGAAATCAATTGATAAATTTCAAAAATTACTTGCAGATGTTTATTTATTTGTCATTCTTCCTATGGAAGAAAATGCAAAAAAGGTCACTTTTTAATTTGTATGATCTCACCAACATACAGATCACTGTAATCAAGTAATTCCATGCTGTTTCTTATTCTTTTTAATATATTTACAAAGGTGCAGATGTAGATTAGTTAGGTTTATTGGTCCTCACAGCTGAGACTTGCTACCCTGATTATGAGGACTACTGTAATTCCCAGATGACGTGAGGGAAAAGACTGGCTCATAACAGTTTTTTCCCCTGAGCTGAACTTGTTTAGAAATAATACTTCTCCCACAGATGATGCATCCCTCTCAGCCTTGCTCTGATGTTCTTGCACAGCTCTACAAGAGCCCTTCTCTCTGAAACTTTTTCAGACCCTGCCTACAAAATTCTAGACAAGGTTTTATCATTGGCTACCACTGAAAATTATCTGTCATGAAGAATGTATGCTGCAACACTGCAAAAGCACCAAGGAGCAAGGTATTTTGTTGCAGAAGTCAGGAGTGAATGCTGGAGGACTAAGGGGTTCTTGGGATGTGATAAAGCAAAGCAGTGCAGAGGCTCAGGGTGCAGATGCAGCCTCCAGATGCAGATTCAGGAGAACAGGCTAGTCTGGGGGGAGAAGGAGGTGCACCAGCTGGTGTAGCTCTTTGCTGGGATATTTTAACGGCAGACTCACCCTGACCAAGATAGGCATAGGCACGGGCTGGTAATTGTTAATTCCTTGAAGATATTTGTCTTTGCTTAGAACAACAGTGACCATCTTGGATATATGTTTCAAATTGATGTGTTTTCAAATGGACGTTTTTTAAAGTGTGTAAAACATGCTGTAAAAGCCTTTGCATTACAGTTCTTCGCCTCCACCTCTACCCTGCCCCTCTTCCAATGAAGTACACTCTGGGTTTCATCTACTCCTTATTGACGGAAAATCCTTCCCTGGCTATACCACTTACGCTTGACATTAAAATCTGAACCTCTCTTCATCTCTTTCAGGTTTCACTGAAAGTCACTGAAAGAGCATCCTTCTGTATTTTTCACCATGTCTGCTGTGTTTAATTCTAACTTTTTTTTCACCTTTTACGACAATTGATTTACTACAATGTTTTACTACAACTGATCACAAGAAGAAGAACTCAGAAACATTTAAACCTATTCAAATCTCTGATTTCATAAGATGGTTTTCAAAATTAGACAAAGCAAACTTATCTATCTTCAAATACCAGCCAGAATAATCAGACCAATTTTAATAAACTGTTGGCATCAGCAATGTGTCTGCAGGGTTTGAAAGAAAAGCTTTCACCACGCAAATTATTAGGTTTGCAAAGCAAGCCTGCAGGATTTTGTATCAGGCTGAGACTACAGTCATGTTGCAGGGTGTGGAGTGGAGAAGAAATGGCCTGGGGGGAAAGAGGGCCACCTCTGAGTAGGAACTGTTTAGAAAGCTCTGTCAGAGAAGAGACAGCTTGCTTCCTTCCCAGTTATGTCAATGTGTATCCCACTAGCACTTCCCAGGTGTGGAGGGCAGGACAGATCACGTCAGGTATGCCAGCTGGCTGGCAGGCTTCCCCCCAGACAAATGCACACCTGGATAACAGGAAAGCGCTTCCTTGTAACAAAATAGAATTATGTGTTTGTATATTAAAGAATAGACAATACAATTTTGAGGCTCTTGTTTCACTTTCAGCATTCTTCTTCATAACATTACAGTCACTATGGCGACCAATGCTCCTTGAAAAATTTCAACAGAAAGATATTCTTGGTAAAAATGCAAAGGACTTTAGTATCTTGGCTCCTGTATCTAATATTTGTAATGTCTCATTATCTGAGCAAATTCAGATTTGAACATACCATTGAGTTAAATACTTTCCTTAGAGATAAATTATTCTATCTTTGAAGTTTTGAAGTGTGAGTTCAGGTTGTAGTAATTTTGATTTCCAAACAACTTTTTAACAATTTAATGTTGTCCCTACTGACTTATTCCAATAAAAGGCAAGAAACTTCATTGTCACACCTTGAACATGCTGGAAATAATCTGAATGTTATTTCTTTTTTTTTTTTTTTTTTTTTTGTTTCAATTCTAAATGTCAAGTGTTTGTGATGGTAGCATTCCTTTTGAACAAGAATCTTTGCTGACAAAGAAGAAATAATGCAATATACTTTAAAGCCAAATATATCCTTGACCTGTGTTTTTCTCTTTGGTAGCTTTTTTAAAGTAACTAAAGGTACTTAAAAAGTATAGGACAAGGATAGGGTTCTCCTTATGAGCATACAACTTTCCTGAATCGAACACGAATATAAATACCATGCTAAGTCAGGTTGGAGAAGTGCCATACTAATTTATTTCTGTGTATTTCATAACCCTTAAGTGTTTTTCTTGCCTTCTGAACATCTACATGAATACTGGACTTATGTTACGAAACTGCAGATGGAGGAAGCTGCCATGAGAGAATCCTGGAGCAGAAAAGGTGATGTTAACATAAGCTGTTGGATTTTTAAGAATAGAAGATAAACAAAACACAAACCCAAACCAAATAAACAAAAATCAAACAACCCCCAAACAAACAAAAAAACAAACCCTCCCAAACAAACAAACAAGCAAACAACCAAAAAGAACAATCTCCCCAAGCAACCAAACAAAAAACCCCAGAGAAACCCATCCCAAAATCACCAAAGGTTTTTTCTTCTTCGCAATTTTAGCAGCAAAACCCACTGCTACTTACTGCATTTAGAAGAACTTCAAATGTGTAAAACATAGAGATCCAAGAGCTTGTTTTTCATGAGGTGTTCAAACATCTCAATTGAGCCTTGACCACCAGATGGTCAAGGCTCATTGAAAGGCTCACCAAAATAACAAGGCTTTAAATTGATTATAAGTAAGATGGATATTTCTGTATTTCTCTTAGGTAATATTCATCCCTTGGGGTAGAATGGTTAAAAAGAGATGCTGTCCACAGCAAGAAACTGCCTGATGCAAAACTGTCTCTGCCTTACAGGGTTAGGTACCCTTCAAGCACCAGTATAGTCACCCCAGCCTCCAACAGCTCTTATCTCTCTCTTGCTTCTTTCTTCTTTTCCCATGTCAGCAATGAGCCTTCCTTTCATTCTGGGGTCAATCACAGAATCATAGAAATGCTGAATTGGAAGGGCTCATCAGGATTAGACTTCTAGCTCTGCACTGGACAGCCCAAGAACCACCCCATGTGCGTGAGAGCATTGTTTAAATGCTTCTTGAGCTCTGTCAGGCTGGTGCTGTGACCACTGCCCTGGGAACATGTTCCAGTGCCCAACCATCCTCTGAGGGAAGAACCTTTTTGTGATACCTGAACCTCCCCTGACTCAGTTTCATGCCATTTCCTCAGGACTTGTCACTGGTCATGAGAGTTAGGACATTAGTGCCTTTACCTCTGCTTCCACTCATGAGAATCTGGAAGATCACAATGAGGTCTGTCCTCAGTCTCCTCTAGGCTGAACAGACCAAGTGACCTCAGCCACTCCTTACATGGCTTCTCCTCCAGGTCCTCCACTATCTTTGCAGCCCTTCTTTGGATGCTCTCTAACAGTTTCATGTTTTTCTTCTATTGCAGATAAACCAGCCCCCAGCATTCAAGGTGAGGCTGTCCCAGCGCAGAGCAGGACAATCCCTCCCTTGCCTGGCTGGTGATGCTGTGCCTGATGCACCCCAGGACAGGGTTTGCCCTCCTGGCTGCCAGGGCACTGCTGGCTCATGTTCAACTTGCCACTGACCAGGACCTCCAGGTCCCTTTCCATGGCTCTGCTTTCCAGGATCTCATTTCCCAGTCTGTCCATACACTCAGGGCTGCCCTATCCCTGGTGCAGAATCTGGCACTTTCCTTTGTTAAACTTCATATTGTTGGTGATTGCCCAGTTATTCAGTTTGTTGAGGTCCCTCTGCAGGTCCTCTGCCCCCTCTGCCCCTCTCAGCTCCTCCCAATTTACTCTTCATAGGAAAATTTATTAAGTAGTTCAATTAAGTTTCTAAGGAGCCTGGAGTAGCCTGATTTCTTAAGTGGCCTGATTTTCTATTACCCAAAAATAGCATTTCTGACATTTTTAAAGAGGAGTTGGTTTCTTTGTAATTTTATTCAGCCCTATAAATGACCCCCCACCTTCTATTTGTCCTTTGTTTGTCAAGCTGGACACAGCTCACACAGTACCCCTTTCAGCAATCCCAGGGAATCAATTCAAGTTTAAAACTCAGAGTTTCACAAATACGGTTCAGCTATCACTGACAGCTCAGTCATGGCTGTAATGTTATTAATTTTTAATCTAAAATTTATTTGATAACTCCCAATGTGACAAATTCTGAAATTTCTCTATCTCAATTTTGAACAATAGTGGCAGAGCTTAGTGCCTCACAAAGAGTGATATAATCTCACAAAGAGTTAACAATCTCATTATATTACTGTTTGCAAGGCCCTTAGATCTGTGGAGTGTTTGGCATTCTGGACTTTAACCATTAAAGCACTTAACTTTTCTGGGTTTTTGTTACAATTTTTCACCTTTAGAATCTATTAAAGACTGTTTTAATTTGATTTTATTAAGGAAAATGGAGTAATTTTGATATGTACTTTAACAGATTTATTGTAAGAGTATTAGATCCCTCAAAGGAAGGATTCTACCAATACTTGACTACCAAACCATCTGTGATGACATAGGAGTTTAGGAAGAAACTGGTTACTGCCTAGTTAAATATTATTTTAACTGTGTTCATTTACATAATTTCCACATTTAATAATGGCAATACTACTTGTTAAATCTCATACATTTTAGAGATCTGATTTTTTACAATTATATTATGAAAATTAAAAATACCCACAAAAAATTTTGACAGGAATTGTTTTGAACTGTGTTTTAGAAAGAAATTGCAAGCTAAAGAGATTGGAAATAGTGCCATGCATTTTTTATTTGTAGGTCTGAATCCACTCCAAAAGAGTTGCCATGTTTTTAATGTCTATAAAATTCCTTACACAAAAACTGTTTGATCTCAGTCTCATTCCCAGTGGAAAAATATATTTGTCACAAGAAAGCACTACAAGTCTCACTAATTGTTGCCTTTGTTCCTAGTTACACAAGGCTTAACAGACCCTGAATGGATTTAGATATTCTCCCCAGACCAGCACTGAAGCAAGTTAAAACTGCATGAATAAAGCTATTATTTCTGTGGAGATTTGTTATACAAGTAAATTGAAACTCTGGGCCTATAAATTCAGTAGCTTTTATGTAGATTTTTTGTACACTAAAAAAACATAAAAATGGGAAGAAAATGTGATTTGAATGTTATGCTCTTGCAGAGGCCCAATCTGCATTCTTCATTTAGAAATCTTCCTTAGTACTACTGATAGGACTAAAGAGGAAAGAATTAATTCCGTGGATCTATGAGTTTATACAATCATTTAAAATGAATCTATCTCAATAGTTTTCCTCGTACATGACTTGTGAAATATTCCCATACTACAGCATTTGGCTTGACTAAGGCAATGTGTAAGAACCAGACAATTACTAAAGAAGGTTTGGATAGCTCAGTGGTTAAGCCTCTGGTGTAGGCCTCAGGGAACCTCAGGGTGACTGCAGCATCACAGACCTCCTGTGGGCTGCTGGGCTAGCCAGTTGTGGGAGGACCAATATTGCCTATTTTATTTGTTTCAAAGTAAATGCATGGTCTGAGTGAGCTCTCTTGGTCTGATTTTCAAAGAGGAGAGAGTGAGAAACAGTTTCAATGAGAAATGACTTGTATGATTATATCATGAGGCCGAACTGAAACCTGAAAATGCCAGTGTTATTTTCACTTTATTGAAATAGGACGATGCTAATTTTTGAACATCTGTTTTGAAGTGCATACTACACTAAGTTCTGCTTGAACCACCTGCCATAGGAGAATAAGAATACATTTGTCACAGATGTGTGCTAAGAAGAATACGAAACCAATAAATATGGATCATATAGTTATGGCAGGCTGAGAATGATCACCTGATTTTAAAACACCTGGATGAAATGATGCACATGTGCACAGTATAAAATACTGCCCAAAGACTATTCTTGGGATATAATTGGTCCTACTGCTGTTGAGATCCCAGCTCCCATGGCAGTTCATGCAAGTGCTTCCTCAGAACTGGACCCTAAACTATGGTTTTCATGTCTGTGTCATCACTGTTCCTCAGAGAGAGATCAGTCTCCAAAGTGTCTACTATCATTCTGTGCATTAAATTCACAGAGCACAACCTTCCCTGGAGTGAAAAAGACCCTCTACAAGCAAATAAAGTAAGTAAGCTTATAGGCCAAGTCAAAGTAATACAAAACAATCTGGCTGCCTTTCTTTCTTCTGAAATTCGAGAAAGCAGAACAAGTATCACTGGTTTGCAAAGGGAAACCTCAGTGACTGCCACTTGGATGGCAGGTCTCACTTGAGCAGATGACGTACCGTCCTCTGCTGGCAAAAGAAGGCAATATTGGCTCAAGTCTTTGTGCAACACTTTGAGATGAAGAGCCTGGAAACAATAGGAACTTTGTCTCCCTGATTCTGTTTCTGCATATAGATAATCTCATGGTGAGGTCACCAGAGACAGACATTTTCTATACCTAATTTGAAAGCAAATGCAAGTCTCAGTGGGCTGGAGAACAAAAGAAAAGTCCAAAAGCAAGGATACAGGAGAATGTAATGGTTTCCAGAGTTTTATTTCACTTCAATGCTCATCTGGGGAGAATGCCTAGTTAAGTTAGGGGTTTGCTTAGTCTCCAGAAACTAGCAACAACATCACCAATTTCTAATAATTTTACTGGGGTTTTATGTTGTTTCAGGTTTGTTTGCTTGTTTTTCATGTTTTCTCTCTCTCTTTTTTAAATTTTTTTTTTTTTTGTAGCTAACATGCTTTTTCCTGTGGGAATGGAACTGAGATTAGTGATATAGTTATCTCTATGCATCACGTCATCACTGGTTTGTTTTGATTGCGTGCTTGCATTGTTTAGAGACTGAGTGGGTACATGGGGGTTTGAGACATCTGACACCTACCTCCTTGATAAAGAAGGCCTTGCTTTTTTGCCATGCCACACCAAGCCAAGGCATTGCCAAAATCTGCTGGGCAAGTGGGGATATGGAATTTAGTTCTGCCACTGTATAATGGTGCACAGATGGGTGGTGTACTACTTTTTGCTGTTTTTTGTCCAAAATCATGAATCAGGCTCTAAGACCCCCAAGTGTTGTTTTCATTTGTTCAACTATTAAGTCACCCTGGCTTGAATTTCTCCCCTGCTGAAGTTCAGCAAGAGACGAGTATTGGCTTGGGCTTATTTTGGCAGAAAATATTGTATTAGAATTTATGTGTTTATTGGCAAAGTACTTGTCACATGTAAGTGCATACACTATGGTGTGCATAGAGTCATCATAGTGAAGTATTTGGAAGGCAGTCTCATGGGCTTTATCTAGCAAATAATACAAAACAATTTGCCCCAAAAAAATAAAGTTGTGGCATTGTTTAATACAATTTCTTATGATCATGCTTAAAATTCTCATTCAGAACCAGTCCTATCACATGAAAACAATTTCAGGTCCCAAATTCAGGAGACCCTTTATCAAGGACAGATGATGGAGCATTCAGATGTTGTGATGCAGAACAAAAGCCCAAGTAAGCACTCCACACATCCATTCGGGATTGCATAGGGCTGTAGAATTGTTATTTCATTCCTTATGACTGTAGCCACGATTTGTGGTATTTGTGTTGTTCGGGCTGAAAAAAAAATCCTTCACTGTTGCCATCTTTTAACATACTTAGTTTCACTAGCTGTGGAAAAATGATCATTAATTTTGATGCTCTTGGGCCAGAGTCACAGATAGATACATACAGACTTTGATACTGTTGACTGACTTTCACCTTGCTTCCAGGCTTGCCTTGGAAATTAGGCTTAGCTGTTTCTATCCTGGAACTTGAAACACTGATTTGAAATTATTTTATGCTGAATTATGGTGAAAGAGCAAGAAACAAAAAAGTAATATAGAGCACATTAAATATATGTATGCTACAATAGATCACTAAATTCTGTCCAATTACACAATTTACTGTCATATTTTCCAGAGTGGGTGAACTGTTCACTTCTGGATGATTTTTTTTCCAGTGCCCAAAGCTATTTTCTGAAAAGGTGTCACTACTACCAAGCCTCAAACCTTGATATAATTATGCTGTTCTGGAAAATTATATTTTTCAGTTTGTAAGATAGTAACAATGGAAAAATGCCTGTTGAAGAAAAAAGCCCGTTCAACATTCAATTATTCAATGTTCAGATTGCTTGTAGCAGGTTTAATTTTTTTTTTTTTTTTTTTTTTTTTTTTTTTTTTTTTTTTTTTTTTTTTTTTTTTTTTTTTTTTAGTTGAGGAAGTGTGATAAAACATATTTTACAGGTAGGGTACATGGATCACCAGAAGTTGTCACTGGAGTAAATTTAGATTAATTATAAAATGCAGGTTAATTTTAGAATTTATAGCTAAGTAAGATTAGGAAATAGTTTCTATGTACTGGACAGCAAAGCTAAAATGACTCACCAACACTGCGGATTCAACTAACATACGCACCTTTACAGATGCACAATTGTTTAGATGAGAAATCTCATAAACCAACTACAGGATTCTGGAGGAACTTAAAATTCATGAAGCTTTGACATTACAAATTATCCAGCCATGCTATTTAGCAAAGCTGTTCTAAAATTGCTTAAGAGCACTGTGAAACTGTACAAAGGCCTAGGAGCAGTGAAAACAAATTTCTTTCCATAGAGCTCAGATCCATGTTGTCCAGTCTTGAATATCTACTTTCTAGGATGTCACCCCATACTCACTTCATGGACTTCAGATAAGCAAATATTGTTAAAGCATCTTTTATCACCTATCCGAATAATTATACCAAAATAATAAAAGACAGAATAATGCATTGTCTGCAAGAGTGGTTTTTTTCCATCTTCCTATCTTTTCATATCAGGCAACAGGAACTATTTTAAGTAGAGATGGGCACTATGCATGCTAATTGGTTGATCCCACTTAGAGAAATAAGGTTATTATTGTCTACAAGTTGAAGGGAACGGAAGGAAAATGTGAAGCTCTAGAAATCAGAGAACTAAGAATCTTGCTGCAGCACAATCCATTTGATAGACAGGGATGCAGATATGTAATCTCTTCAAAAGGCTGTATGAATGGATCATTCTGCTTAATATCTGACTATTTGCCTTCACAGAAATACTGCTGGTTTTTGCTTTCTGTATTTTTATTTTTGAAGAAAGTTTCCTTTCTTACTTACTTTGACAAAAGAAAACATATTGTCACTGAATCAGAGAATTGGAAGCAAAATTGCTCTGACCTTGCTTTGCAATTTATTGTGCCTCCTGCTTGTTTCTGACAAATGGTTACTCTACAGAACAAATTGTTTCTTCTGTGATGTTCTGACTCTTGAAGTCAAAGAAAAGCAGCTGGGGAAAAGGTCATTCAGCTGTATGTCTCCTTTTCTTCAAAATGTGATTCTTTTTTACATCATAAATATTGGTCTCAAATTCATATCTGTAAATGATATTGCAAAAGCTCAGAGAATACCAAACTAAGATATACTGTGCCATCCTGTCTGTATTTTCTCTGTGATATATTTACATATATCACAGGGAAAATATATCATAGGACATATGTAATTCTAAAATAGCTTATTCCTAAGATTTTATAAATGTGAAGATCTATTGCTTACATTGTTGTTCCCTTCAACCCTGATTCACTTCCTGTTTTTCTTAGTTCAAACCTTCTGTTGACATCCCAGACATGTAACGGTCTCCCAACAGAACCCACTGGTTCTTTACTCTACTTAGGTATATATGTGGTATGTACTGCATCCCTACTTTTCTCTCCATTTAAAATGAGAAAGTTTGGTAAGATAGAAAACACTTTCAGTTTTGACAAATCTTCCATCAGTGCTGTAAAGAAAGCATAAATTTGTACTCTGAGCCTGTGGTTTTCAGTCTCCTGATAGCATTTGGGGTTACAGGGGCTGGGCAAATAGTCCACTTCCAAATAGCCCTCACCTACCCTCAAAAAATCTGTGACAACTCCCTTAAAATACAGCAGATAAGTATCACGTGCATATGTACTGTCTTTTTGCTTGGCAATTTTTCAGTTTGGTCTCCAACAGTTGGTTTTTTTAATGCATCCCAAATTTTCCATCTGTTATTCTGTGGTTTACCCTTTCTCTCTCCTCATTTCCTCAATCTAGCTGCATCTCTGCAGATCACACTTGAACTTGCCAGAGAGCCATCCCAAACATTTTTAAAAGTACGTGGCTGAACAGGAAGAAGCAAGCACTGGTCCTTGTATGAGTTGAGAAATGAACAGAAGAAGCAAACCAAAATTACAAGCCAATAGATTCTGCAAATATCAAATGACTGGAATGCTCTCTTGTAGGAATATATTCCTGTTATCACTGAAGATGAAGGAAATTTTGCAGATCCCGGTTTACGAAAAACTAAAACAAATACAGAAAATACAGGTCAATATAGTCCATTTTCTCAGAATGCTGAGACCAGATCCTAGAAGAGATCTTGAGGAGCTCCCAAAATTTGTGGTATCCTTCTTTGACTGTTACTTTTTTTAAAGCGGGTTTTGCATTACATTGCAGGACTGGCTTATGAGGTGATAGTGATCACAGATCAGTAGATAGTCCAGGAATATCAAAATTATCAAAATATGGGGCAGTGCCTGATGGGATTGAATTGTTTGGGAATCTTAAAAAACCAAGTTCAATTTCCTATTCTCTATATTTTTGAGTCAGTTTTTGAAGAAGCTCACAATCATCTTTCAGACTCACTGTCAATTGTGATAAGTGACAACAAAACTATTCTGCTGGCAAGCACTTCAGAATGTATGGATGAAAGGTGGATTGGGCACACTCCAAAGACAGTAAAGTGAAAAAGGCTCCCCATCTCCTTGCATACCAAACATTTCTGTTTTCACTGCACACCTACAATGTATATATTTGTATACATATATATATTTATTCATATGAATTTTATATATTTTATAAATTCATATAAAAATTATTTTAAATATCCAGTATTATTCCACTTAATAGAAAAAAGAGAGGAATATTTTATTCCTTGTATATCCAGATAACCTAGGCAAGATATTTTAAGGCCTGCCTTAGTGTGTTGCTGTAGAAAGGGTCCCAAAGTGTTTTCTGACGAGAACAGTTCTTAAGAAACATAGAGAATAACCTAATCTGGATTCATAGTTCATGAAACAGTACTGCTACTCCTAAACAGAATGAAACTATATGTATTTCTTTGGCCCTGTGTCCACTTTTATTTTGAAACAGAGGGTGAGAAACATTTGGAAACAAGGTATGGCAGGAGTTTTCATCACCATGACAGTGACAAAATACCTCTGCTAAAGGAGTTGCATCTAAATAGGTGGTGACAAAACACCTCCAGGAATGGGGGTAGAAGAGGAGTCTGAAAGAAAGCTTTAGTTTTTGCCTTGGTGGCTCACTTGTGTTTTATTCATTAATATCAAGTGCCCCTCTATGTGTCCTTCCAGTAAAACAAAATCTGGGTGGGCAGAATTCTTCTTCCATTGGGGAGACAATATAGCCTCTTAAAGGTTTTTTTGGGACTTAATTCTATTTCCCCTTAGAAAGTGGCATTTTTATATTTCCTCCTGCACAGACAGAATACATCCAGTGTCTAAATTTGCCTCATTCACCTTTCAAAATTTATAGGGGCTTTCAGGCGGGCTTGTCCAAATGCCATTGACCTCTGTGGCCTATCTCATTGACAAGAACACTGATTCTTCTGCCCACACAATATATGCCTCTTTATCTTCCTGATAGGTAAGGAAATTACTCTTAGAATGACCAGGATGACAATAAAACCAGAAGCTAACTTCTCAGTTTCCCTTGCACTGCTGGACTCTGCAAGAAAATAAGGGATCAGTATACTTATAAAGGAACACTTTGAACTCACTAATTAGATAGTAGTTACCTTCCTGAAGATCTGCTACTGGCACTGTAGTCTAATAGCCTATTACAACAGTGAATAGTGTTCATGAAGGATAGGCCACATCATAAAACCATTGTAGGCAGTGCTAATGTTAAAATCACCAAAACAGTCAAGGTGAGTTCTGCTGTGAAGGTTTTCTGAACCACATTTGAAATACACGGAGTTGCATATGTGCTATTGTTAAGCTTTCAGAACCACCAGTTAAAATGCACTTGATTTTCTTTTCTGAGGATTCATATACATTCCTTAGACCTGTCATCACCTGGAGTCTTCAAGAAGCAGCTCTTAGTCAGTTTCAGTGGTTGTTGAGGAAATCAGTACCACTAAGAAAAAACGAATACAGGTAGGTGTAGTGAAATACATGCCGGGTGTTCTAAGCAATTGGCATAAAAGAATGGAGATAAATTAGCCATGAACAGACTTCATAAGTTAATACTGGAAAAATTTAAGAATTTATTTGCTGGCATAACAGAAAGCTGGCATCAGTGCCTTGATTTTGAAGCAACATTTGTAAGGGTGGGAATAATGATTAAGGAACATATGAAAGTGTAAAGAGTATATAAAAGTAAAAGTGTGAGAGTGGAAGGACTATATATAAGCATGGAAAAACCTAGTATCACTGAAATCATGCAAAGGTTTGTCATACCAGGTTACAAAGAATGAAGTTTCCAGTGAAGCTGCTGAGACATCATTAGTATGGCAAGTGAAATATAAATATTTTAGTATCTTATTAACATGTGATATGTATTTGTGGGCAGAGATGTATGTGCATGGATTTCTATACCTGTGTGTATGTATACAGATGTATACATACACACAGGTATAGTTTACATTTTCTTTTAGCTCCAAAATGTCTTTTAAGTATCTGGTTTTAGAATATCTTTAAATTGGTGGGGAATTCTCAGATCCCATCTTTCAGGATCTTCAGGCATGTTTTTGTTTCAGTATGGATAGAAGAAGCTTAATCACCTCTCTTTCTTTATGTATAAAGCATAGGCATGCACAAAATGAAAACTGATATGTAAGCAAGTGGTGAAATCACAGTTTTAAAACTCCTACTTTTATTTTATAAACATGATTTTTTTCAACAGCTGCCAAAAAATGGTAATTTTCTAAGAAAATGTAGCAGATATGTAGTCTTTCTTAAAATTCCAAAATTGAAAGCATTATTGGTAAACCATATCAGCAATAAATAAAACCTTGTGATTTGTTCCTATTTTCATGACCAGTGAAATAGTCAAAAACTGACAGTGGTAGGTAAACACAATGGGTGTGCACAATGTGCTGTATCTCCTTTCATGACCACCATGAAAGAAACAAACTTATTTTTGGGTTCATGGCTGTAACCACATCAAGGGATTGTGCAGCTGCCTGTGGCTTTTCTCCCATCCCTGTCTTCTTCCCTTCAGAAGCCATTGCTCATTAAAGATTTTTACAGCCCTTTCTCCAGCCACCCTGACCTCTCCCCACTGCAGGATCACACATCTCCTGTGAAAGCCCATTTTATGTGTTTTTGTCTTACCCTTGACACTTTCCCTGCAGACAGCTGAAGAGAGTTATCTGAAAGTGCTCTGTCAGACAAGGTCTGGTGGCCTTATTACACTGGAATGGCTCACAACACGAAGATACTCAGAAGTGCTCTTAAGATAACAGGAGCTTTTTACCCTTCCTCTGGCAGAGATAAGGGGAGAGCCACACACTGACTTCCTTGTGATTTAAGTCAAGTGCAACCTTAAGTGCATAACAAGCGTGGTCCTTAACTCGATTACAGCTGCTCTAATCAGCAAAGCCGTTAACCTTTGCGCTTTATTCTGGCCTGGTCCGCATGCCCCCGGACAGAGCAGACCTGCTCCATGAGGCTTTCCAAAAGCAACACGTTGTAATCAGTGTGCCTACGTTGCCCAGGCTGCGTGGGAGAAGCTAGGACAGCTGTGGCAGTGGCCTTCAGCTCTCAGCTATTCTGGTGACAGGCACCTCTGTTGTGCTCAGTTCTCACGAAGCAAACGTAGCCCTGGAGCTTCTTAGCAGGTATTAACAGCTCAGCTTTTTATCCTGCCTTCTCCTTTCATTTAGAATAGCCTGCTCTGGTGTTGACCAACTTGCAAAGTCACTATGGGACTCCTCTGTCACTTCTTGGGTCTCCACTGTGCTACACAGTGCTTCCTGGTAGGGTGCACTGAGAAACATGAATAACACACATAACATGCCTTTTGCCTCTATTGTGCAGCTTCTGAGCTATCAAGATCAAGGTCAATAAACATCTTGCACTGGGAGATGAACCTGTTAAAAATCTACATAATCCCTGAGCCGTGGGTGGTACTGAGCCACTGGGTTCACCTTCCCTCCAGTAATCACTGTGTGCGTGTGCTACACACTACCCTGAGTCTTGGTGAAACAACAGCTGTTAATAGATCTATAGAGGTGAGTCCTTGGCTTACAATGGAGCTCATTTCTTAATCCCTGGCTAGCAACTCGAAAATTTCAGCCATGTAGAGACCCCTGGAGATTTTGTTTGTGTTTTAGATGAGCAGAATCACATTTCTGGAGACCCTTGAAGACAAAGATATGGACTTTATTACACAAAAATTCCTAGAAGAATACAGCACAGAGAAGAGACAGGAGTTTTGGGTGCTCATAATGAACTTTCTTTAATGTCTTATTCTAGTTTATCTTTTGCCAGGTGCTGAGTGAAAAGCTCCAAACTAAATTACCTTTTAAATCAGTTGGGATGTAAGTTTGTTTGGCTGCAGACTCCCAGACATTATAAAGCTTCTTCCCCCTCCTTCCTCCTCCCACCTCAAATGCACTGAGTCTTCTCTAAACACCGGATAAGAAATGGATCAGGAAAGTCACAGTGTGATTGCAAATACAGGCTTGTTTTGACATCCCTTTCATCCAGCACTTGAGAAATAACTGTCTTAACACCATTCCTCATGAATCAAAAAAGGTGAAGGATAAGCCTTGCCTGAACTGACAGTACTTTCATACATAGTGGTCTGTTTTGGTATATGATGTTATACTTTGAAAATCATTGTGTAGCACAGACAGTTACTGAGTTAAATATGCCAGCGATATTAGCCATAATACATCTAACTTATTTATCAATTTGATTGAATACATTTAGATGGGTACTGGAATAAAGGCCAGAATTCTAACAACCTGCAGACTGGACACACTATGTGTATTTCATTGTTGTATAAGCCTTAGATAATTTTTACTTTATTAAGTCTCCCACCTTTCCATGTGACCAAGACAAGTGCATTTGGGAGTTAGTAAGTTTGGCAATGAAGGTAAGATATTAACATGTAGTTTCAGAAGAGACCAATTTCAACACCCTATTTTTCTCCTGCACCACAGAGCTTGCAAAATAAATCTCTCTATTCCCAGGCCAGCCTCCAATCATAAATGTTACAAAAAAATGGAAGAAGTAGCCTCTTCTGACTCTCCCCACACAGAGTGCACCTTTTATTCTCTGCTTGTGCTCCTCATGGCCACGCTAGAGTCCACAGTCTTCAGCAGCATGGACTTCTTTCAAATATATGATCCTAGGGGAAATTAGTGAAAAGACTGAGCCAGAGATATACACAAGTATAACTTTTCCATTCATATCTCTTTGGGGTTTTTTATATTGTGTTTGTTTGGCAAAGAAAGCCACCCTTTCTTCCACCCCTCCACCTTTTTTTTGAATTATTTTTTTATTGTAAATTACATTGACCTTTTTTTTTTTCAGGATGAGAATACTGAGAATTTATCATCCTCTCTGCAACATGGTGGTAGTTGAAATTATGACCCTGGATATTAGATGTGTGATAGCCTTGACTTCCACATGATATTAAGGTCGTTTTATTGTCAGACATGTCTCGCCAATCTACTTTTATGAAACTTTTTTTTCTGGAAGGTATCATGTTTCTTGTCTGTGGCAGTTTTGATCTGTTGTCATTTTTTTTTTTTTTCCCAGCAATGTTAGATGTTTGTTTTCTTCCTGCCTCAAATCCCATGGTTAAAAGAATCATGTCAGCTCTCTCAAACTTTTAATGCCCTGCTTCGTATACATGTTTTATTAACTCTTTGAGCTCTGATATTTTCTTTTTCAGTGGCAGTTTGTGGTGGAATGTTTTTCCTAATACAACAGGAAGCAGTTCACTAGGACTTACGAGAGAAACACAGTATTTTCTAGTATAATGTTTTTCAAGGGCAGAGAAGAAGGTGATCTTATTATTTGGATATTTTTATAAAACTTTTACACAGCTTTCCTAAAGTCCCTGACTTTGTACATACAACTGCAGGAATTAGGACTTTCCTTTGCAGCTGTTCACAGGACAGAGATTACACATTCTTTCCAAAAGGCTCCATTGTGTAGTACAGCACTTACATGTTGACAATATTAAGAAGATTCCTGAAGCCAAAAGTAATAGATAGAAGGTGACCTCCTTGAGTTACAGACCAAGGGAATTATTTTTTCCTTATATGGTAGAAGTCTACTTTGTCAGAACAGAGTATTTCTGTTTTAGCTGATGCTTCTTTAATAAATAAAAGAAAGCAAATTTCTGCTTTTGAGTGTGACAACTGCAGTAGTTCCAATGAGTGGAGTACTCCAGTAGCTCCAGTTTTCAAGGTGTGATATTCCTAGGTGCCTTTGCCTCTCAAGAAGAAAAAGAACAATCTTTGGAAATGAACAGCACTGAAGGGGAAATGTTTTTAATCGGTGCATAGAAATACTTATTTTAAGAACCACAGTGTTCGATTTAAGGCCAAAAATATGCCATGACAAGAAAGAAGTTTTTTACTTATCTGCATAACAAATAAGTAATTCCTCTGTGCTTCATTGTGTGCAATTATGTTTTATCAGATTAGTGGACCTGTAAATCTGTAGATGTGTTAACTTGCTAAATCTGAAGAGGTGCCACAATAGACATAAAGAGAGCATCCCAGAAAAGTTTCCTTGTGTATTTTTCTTTTCTTACTTCAGCAGAGAAACCACTATTAAAAAAACCACCTTTATTCTGTGTTTTTTCTACACTTACCTGTGAATTGGAGGCTGTAAGCCACTTTTCCGCCTTCCAAACTTAGGTTATGGTTTAATATCTGCAATACTGGATTGCATGGCATGGGTCCCACATGCCTCTTTTTTTTAATTGCTCTTCAAACAGCACATCTTTCCACAAAAGAATGGATTCAATTTGTTGCATGCAATTCATTTGTTCAGACACAATTCTAATGATATTTCTGGTCTGGTCCAGATTTCCCCTGCTCAAAAACAAACAAAAAAGGTACAGGAATCCCAGGAAAAGTAAAGGGTAGCCAGGATGATCCTAGATATGATGGTTTTCACGTGTGGAAAACTCTTTGGTTAGATGCTTTACCTCATAAAGGAATGAAAAAGGGAGGATAAAAAAATCTGTTACATCATCTGTGGCTAGAAAAAGAGTTTGTTTACTGTCTCTTCTGAAAAAGCATAAAATGTAAACAAGAACTAACGGCTTCAAAGCAAAACAAATACAATCAAACTGTAACTCTCTATCTCTGCCAGCAATGGGCATTAAAAGTTTGCCTGTTCCAGGGAAGAGAAGCTGAAGTACAGAGGGCTACAAAATGTCAGTGTGTTCAGTCTGGTTCAGAGATCTGTAAGATCTGTGGAGTACAAGTGTGCAATCTGTAAAAGTAGCAGTACATGCCTGCATTGTTACAGTCTTCCTGAGGCATCTGCTATTGGTTACACTTGGAAACAGAACCCCTAAACAGGATAGACCTTTGATCTAATGTGATATGATCATTCTTATGGTCCCCATATGCTGCTACAACATCTGTCTGGCTCTGTTAGCTTTGTCCTAATAAGCCAGAAGAAATCTAATAAATCCTTTTATTACTGTGGCTACCAAGCTTTACATGCAGACCAACACAATGCCTTTGGTGCAGCCTACTGCGAGGCAATACATCTCCTGGTTTCAGAGAGTAGAAGTGTTTCAGTGAAAGGGAATTGTTTTGTGCACACACAGTATTGCGGGAGCTGTGTGCAGAATGCCCCAAGCTTAGCACTGATTTTCAGAGTTTTCTGGGGCAAAAAAGCAACAATCTAGCAACCATTGTGAGTGGCTTAACCACCAGAGAATGATAGAAACCACCAAGAAAATAAGGTCCTGTGTTTTCATTCACTACACATGGCTTCCAGGTGGGACTGTCGAAGTAGCAATTTTTACAGGCTAGACTAAGGAGCGGCTAGAGAATGAAAATCTGATAATAACCGTAAATTTCAAAAGTGTATCAGTAGGCCAACTCACCACATGAAATTCCAAAGGTCAGTTACTTCTTCTGTGAAGAAGTACATAAAATCCCACAAACCGATAGACCAACCAACCAACCAATCCATCTCTATCCAAAAAAATTCCAAAATCCAATCCAACTGAACTGAACCCCAAAACTCCACAAATAATAAAATCAAAGCAAAAAACACCCACCGCAAACCCCCAACAGAGTTGTTGTTTTTGTTGTTGCTGTTTCTGTTGCTGTTATTACTATTAATGTTGCTATTATTAATGTCGTTAGTATTATTACAACAAACAAAGCCTGCATCACAGTCCACTGCGCGTGAAAAAGATGGGAACCACACTTTGTGAAGAAGTGCGGGTGTGCAGGCCCAGCAGACAGTGCCCGGAGCCAGGCCTGCCCTCGGCGGGTGAACAAATCACCTCGGTCGTGGGAAAAGGGGCTCTGCGGGAATCACCCGGGCCAGTGGGACGTGCTTCCGCAGGGATGCACACGGCGGTCCCCGGTCCCGGGCTGTCCCCGAGACCCCCACTGGGTGGTGGTAAAACGCTGCAGATGATCGCGCTGCAGTCAGCGCGGCGCGGCGGTCTGCAGAAAAAGCAGCTCACGAGCAAAAACCTTTCAGGCTTCGAATTCTGAGGGATCGGTACATCTTTACTGCCTGCTGTAACAGCCTTAACCTTCTCATCTCTCCGGTGACTGAAGGACCTTGATGTCTATAATGCTGTACCCAGAGAAAGCCCGGTGATGGACCCTTTCTGGACGCATACATGGTTCATGGAATCACAGAATGGCCTGGGTTGGAAGCGACCTTAAAGGTCGCCTAGCTCCAAACCCCCTGCCGTGGAAAGGGATACCTTGCACTAGACAAGGTTGCTCAGAGTCCTATCGAATCTGACCTTAAATACTTCTAGTGGTGGGGTGTAGACAATCCTGGGCATCTGGTTCCAGAGCCTCATCACCCTCACTGTCAAAAATTTATTCATACTATCTAGTCTAAACCTACTCTCTTTCAGCCTGAAGCCATTCCCTGAACACAGCACTCTAGGCGGGGTCTCACCAGAGCAGAGCAAAGGGGTCCTGCTGGCCACACTGCTTTGGATACAACCCAAGGATACAATGCACTTTCTGGGCTGCAAGTGCACATTGCCTCCAACAGCACTCCCAAGACCATGGTGAAGATAGAGAATCACTGATGCCGAAGTGATTTCCAGCCATGGCAGGGTATGGTGGCGCTTCCTGTGGCAGCAAACAGTCCTTTTGTCATGCCAAGGGCACTGCTATCCTGCCATTGAAGGAGACAGACACACCTGGACAGCGTGTGCATGCAGAAATGGTGCAGCATTTGAAATGCTGCCTTGCAGAGGAGTATATGATCTCCCATCTCTACGGTTAAAGGACTGGATGAGGTAGCCTGTGGGACACATAATAACAAATTATTTAAATGCACAGTTTTAATCTAACTCCTTAACATTCAGGCTTAAAAATAGAAACACAAATAAAAGTTTTCTGAAGTTTGAGAGAGATAGATGGAGGGTACTGCAGAACTGCCTCTCTCAAAGCTATCATTTGTCCTAAGAAATAATGTTAAAAGCAGGCAACATGTAAATGTACAGACACAGAAGAGAATAGTGGATGTGTGGTCAACACTTATACATTAATTTTATTATGAACCACAAAGTACTTTTACTGAAGTTTTTTGGGAAATGCACTGAGGTTTTTGTGCCTGAAATTTTTCTGGTTTAGCTGCAGACTTTCAGAAGGTCATAGTTTATTCCCACTCGCAAGTTGCAGTGTAGCTGAATGCAGATGGCAAAATTTGTTAGCAGGCTGATTTTTTCCTGGCTTGTAGCTAATAAGTTATTTGCCAAATAAGCACTTCTCAATTATCATATTCAGTTAGTTTTAGTTGCGGCCGGAGGCCAAATTTTTTCTGTCTTTAGTCAAAGTAACATAGTATTGTGAGGTAACAAAGAAGAATACTTTACAACGTCAGTATCTGTGCAAATGTGGCCTTCACCTTGAATAAGAGTACAAGGTCAATGCTGAAACCCACAAGAGCCAAGTACCAAAAGACTGAAGAAGAACATAAGAAGGAACAATCTCACTGTCAGGACATGCTCCCAGTCCCTCTGAGCTAGACCAGATGTTAAGAACTAAACTTGTAAATATGAAGCTGGTTCTAGACCAAGAGCACTCTCTTCTCCATATGCTCAGATTGTTATTTATATCCCTGGGATAAAACAGATTGTCCCCATGTGGTAACTGACACTTCCAGATCAATAGCACAGACTGAACTGTTGCTGTCTGAAAGCAGTAGGGCCTGTGCTGTTGTAGAGGACAGGCCATGTCCTTGTTAACACCTCAGGAAGTGCAATCCCATCTGGCACTGTTTAGCTAAAGATTTACAGAAAAGAAACTGCCTTCTGGAGTTTGTCCTTTTGAAAAAGACTGAGGAAATACTGAAGACAACTTTGTCTAGCATTTTCAGTTCTATCCTATCATTGCATAAGGAGAAACTTCCCTTCTTCGAGGCTGTTGAAGAACTAGGACATATTGTGCACTTCAGCCTGAAAAAGAGATAAGTGGGGACACTATGACAGGATCTGCATCCTTGTGAGTTATATGAAAAGCAGGTATCTACATCTCTTCTGTCAAAAGAAGATGTGAAACAGAATGCATAAAACTAAAATCTCACTTGGAAACTTTTTAAATCTCTCATGAATAAAGCTGTGGAGCTCATCGTCATGAGGTAATTTTAAGGGGCTTAGGGGAAGAGTGCAGAAGTTCATGGAAAAAAAGTCAGCAAAACCCTTAAATGGGAAGGAAAAAAAAAAGAACTTCTGATTATGTCCTTGAGCATGAAAACCCTGCTGTCTGGGAGAGCATACTTGGGAACTGCTGCTGTGAGCTGGCTCTTCCTCAGGCAGCACTCTTCAGCTGCTGGTTTCAATGAACCTTTAATCTTTCACTCTGAGGTGGTTGTTTTCTTCCTGTTTCATGAAGGAATTTGCTTTGGGCTGTCTTTACAGACTTCTCAGTTGCCTCTCTGGCAAATTGGCATGATTATTAATCTTACTATATTCTGTTAATAAATTTCTTGCATTTATGGCCATTGGTAAAAGGCAGACATACTTGGTAAGGTTTCTGAAGCTTGAAGGAGTAGGAAAAGACTGAGACAAAATGGAATGAGGCTTCATCAGACTAACCTAAGGTGATGAATAAGATATAGAAGATGGAGTCTCTGTAGCATTCATAATAGTTTAAAAGCTTAGATGCAGTGTATGTCACCCTCAATCATGTCTTTGTAGTATTACTTATTAACAATGATCATAAAAAAGTAATTGGCAAAATTTAAAGCATCATGTTTCCTAGTGGTAGAAAACAACTATGCCTTCTGAGTTCAGCTTCTTAGCACTGCAAAATGCTTTTTCTGCCAGTGCTCTGCTGGCAAACTTTGATGAGGCACAGGCTGTAACTATCAACATTCCACCTGCAAATATTTAACCTACATGCATTTCTACAAGGATTTGGGGTCAATTGGGGGAAAAATACACTAAAAATACCTGCATTTTTCTGCATTTCTTTAACCTTATGATTTTGGAAGCTGTTTGTGTATTTTGGATTTTTACCTTGAAACTGCTCAGCAGTCACATTGCCAAAGGCCATACGTCTGCACTGTACCTGTTCTTCATATTTCCTCTATAGTGAATAGTTGCATGCCTTACAAAAATATTATATACACATGTGCTGTTAGCTCTAGAGGCTTGAAGAGGGCTGAGCTGGTTTAACACAATTCTTTAGCTGACACAAGTCACTGACACATGTCTTTTCTGCACTGAATATGTAAGTCCCAGGAGTCGGACCCTCAGTGTAATAGATCATGGGGTCTGTAACTTTGCTTTCAGTAACTGATTTATCTACTGATAAAATGTTCTGCAAGTTTACATGGCTACATTAGAGAGCAGAGTTCCATTTTCTCTTGTCCTGGTGTTTGGAGGCAAGTGGCTGAAATGCCCTGTGAGGAAGTAGGATGGTCTTTCACACTTACGGTACACATCAGTTTAGACCAGGGTCTCCTTGATCTTTATTTTCTTTCACATACTGCATCTTACACTTTCCTCGTGCTATTAGGGTTGTTTCACTCTGTGATTGCCACTAATCCAGCCCATAATAAATTGAAGGAAAAGGCTGATTCCAAGGACTTTTCCAAAAGAAATGAGTCATTTATTGTTTCTACAAGCATAAGTATTACCACTGGAGAACTGATCAGCTGGAAGTAGCCTCTTGTGACAATGCTTGTGCTATCTTCAGCCTGTACAGACATGCTGCAGAAATAAGGCAAATCATATAGCAGCCTCCATTACCCCAGATGTATGAAGGCCTTCATCAGTTGATTAATTAATTAACTTTTTAATCAAGACCTTAGCAAACAGATGATGACGTATGTTGAAGAGTGGACACTTTAATCAGAAGTAGTCCACACAAAGAGCTGCCTGGTGCAAAGGAGGTAAATTTCTGGTTGCTGTGATAATCACCTCCCACGACTCACAGATGCACTTAAGAGTCCTAACTTCCTGCATTACCTCAGCTGTGAGAATGCAGATGCCACTTGAGTGAGAAAGAAAGCAGTTAAATATACAGCTGCAGCATGAAATAATTGCTTCTCCAGTTCTCTTCTCTATACTCCCAGAGGATATTCCAAGAAAGTAGACCAAACCCATTTTTAGCTCAGTCTTGAATTATTGAAAGTACTATATACCAGGCTATTAACCAAGGGAAAAAGTGGTTAAGAAAAAGACTTGCATGTATAGAAGAGCAGAATATTTATTAGGAAAAAACCAAAGCATTTTTGTCTTCTTTGTTTGTTTGTTTTTGTTTGTGTATAAAGCAGGTAAATCATAATTTTAAAATTACAAGCTTTTTTCATCCTACAAGGATCCAGTTCCCATTATAGGTAGAATCTTTCTGGGGATGGCAAACGCTGTGAAATAACTTTTGTTGTTCTTGTTGTTAAGGTCTCTTTATCCCAAGTGGATCTTCCAAAATGTAATGTTAATTCGTGCAGTGTATGGCATTGCTAACAACTCCAACACCTCTCCCAGCAGAGGTATGTCTGCAGTGCAAATCCAAGGCATGACTGCTGTTCACAGAAACATCCATCTCACAGGGAAAGCAGTAAAGCTACCACAGAGCAAGATGAGATACATTCAGATGAGTACCCAGGAGCTATGTGGTCCCATAACTCCGCTGCTAGTCTTCAAAACATTCAGTAAATCTACATCTAGATAAACTGCAAAAACTTCTCTGCATACACTATCACTAGTGGTGTTAGTGACCTACTGATCTTAAATCACACTGGACTAAGAGAATGGAAAACAGACTGAAATGCCCATGAGCATACTCCACAACTGGTACAGGTGTACCCACAGTATGGTGCCACACTAACTTGCAGTATGGCATCCGCTCTGCCCTTCCCGTTGCCTGCTCCAGGATTCTTTTGGGAGCCCCAGGGGCAACTCCTCAAGGACAATGGCAGGAAGTGGCAGAGGATTGAAAGAGAGAGGAACTTCCATGAAGCTAAAGACTGAAACATCTCTTTAAAAGTGATTCAAACACCTGCAGTGGACATCTTTCTAAATGGCTACCATTCAGCTAACAGCAGCAAAAAGAGCAACAAAGCAGGAAAATAGGACTTTTAAAGCACAGCTATTTCCCACCACTGCTTGCTGTGCTGATCTGCTACCAGGTGAAGTTTGCTGGCAGCTCAAAATCCATTCTGACCACCTAGACAATTAATTCATTGTAACTTCCACACCACTTGCAAAAATGGCACATCATGTCAGTACTGTTGGAGCTATGCATATTGAGAGGATGAATAAATTATACAGGGCTCTTTGAATGCATCTGTGCAATCAGTGAGGAGGAGTTACATAAGGCTCCTCTTCCTGGTGAAGGGGAAAGTGCCTTTCTTCAGCACAGTTCATCCAGGGATAGGTTCTGCATAGACGAGTACTGACAAACTCTCTTATAAAAGACACAAAAAATAAGGTGACAGTTTCCTCTAAAATTTCTTAGAAGGGCCAAATCCTAGACCCTATGGAAAGCTTGAGCAAAACATCTTTTAGGCCAAAGGTCTCAACAGGCACAGACAAAAAAACCAAAAACAACAACAACAACAAACCAACCCAAAAAACCCACCCATTGCAGCTGCAGGTCTTCTGCAGGTTGTGCAGTCCTAGAACCTTTTGCAAAGAAGAAAGCCTAAAAAATAGACGCATACACTTAAAAAAGCCCAAATCCCATACTGACATAATTTCCATTCTGGCAGACAATGTACAACCCTTTCTGGGATGCAGGAATGGTAAGACATGGGTCCCATGTCAAGCAATCTTCAGGACAACCATTTCGGTAGAGCTCCCCACAGAGCTTTCTGCATTCACAAACAAAGCAAAACTTGTCTGATGGCTTGCAGACACATGAGGGTAAGCTTACAAGAGCACCTACAATGCAAGGAGTGCACAGTGACTACTTCACAGTGTGCAGTGTACAGAGCAGTTAGTGATAACTTGTGGCTAGTATCAGAGACAGACATTTTCTCAATTGCTTTAAGAAACCATCAACAGATGGACAGAGAACTGGGAGATGTCTTGAGACTTCTGCTTAGTATTTGGAGAAGAAGGGGAAGATGCCTCTCTCAGAGATGCCAGTGGGAACAGTTTTGTCTCCAAGTGTGCACACTGTGAACTGCAATAACTGCATGCTGTTTATTAGAGGAAAATGCACCGTAAAACATGCTAGTCCACTGGAAGGCATTTTTCATTCACCTCTGCTCTGGATTATGAGTACAAACACAGACAATTACCATAACTCAGATACTTTTGATGTCTTGATTTAGGAAATAATTTTTGTGTTTCCCAAAGCTAATCTGTGGTAAAAAAGTACTCTCCTTACATGTGTGTGTCTGTGTATTTATACACTTTTTGTGACATGCGTGTGACAAGTGTTCTAGGTACTAATGAGAACTTTCCTACACAAAACCTGCCTCTGCTTTTGCTGATTTAGAACCTTCGCTTTGACTCCATTCTATAGCTGAATGCCTGGTTTAACCTCCTGTAACTCTTCTACTGTTTTCTGAATCAAGCTGGCAAGAAACCAGATTTCAGTATTTATTTCCAGTGCTATTTAAAAATAAGAGATTCACTAGAGACATCTCTGTCTGCTGCATGTGTCTTGTTGCAGATGGACTCCAGCCACTGATCAGAAGACAGTGGAGTAGCAGATGCAGATTGTAAAGAAATCTGTTCATATTTCATAACTGGGAGGATGCAGCTTTCTTCCTATGTGTTTGCAGCTTAGAAAGAAAAAGCCAACAACAGCAATAACAATAAAAAAATAACCTAATATGGACCAGAGGCCTATTTAAAAAAACCAAAAAAAGTATTAAGCCATCTCCCTACCTCTGCCTCACACTTCTCTTTCTGTCTTTGGGGAACTGTTCCTTGGGGAACTGAATTTTTTATATTTGTCTTACTAACTTGACAGTCATTATCAAAATACAATATCAGAATATGGTAAGGACCTGCCTTCACAGGGAGCAATAAGAATCCAGCGCCTACTAGACATTTTATTGATTGTTTTACATATTTCTAATTCTCTGGAAGGAGCAGAGAAACATTTCTGTTATGCTCCTCTTCCTCCTCATTTTTACTCTGCAGTCATTGACCCAGGGGACTCTAACCTGCAAAGCTCTCTGCCCACTGCAGTGCTGACAGACTCAGAGTCAGCAGAGCATTCTCACTGCAGTGGTTGCCTGCACAGCAGTGGCTTCTGCTGCTCACCCTTGAAGAGGCGGCACCCCTCAGGGTAGGCACAAGGCTGAGTATCCAAGGCACAGCTCAGTGTGAAAAACACAGCTGTAAATGATGAAACACCATTCTGAAGAGGACATCTGGAATAACAAGCAACTGTTATAAGCTCTAAGTTTTTGAAAGGATTAGAGAAGAACTTTGGATAGTAATTGTAAGCTGTAGCTTACACCCCACCACTCCAGAGCAGATATGCTGGGGCTGGGACAGCTGCTAGCAGTTAATCAGGAGCTCTCTGGCATAAAACTGAAAGGCAGTGTGGCTGCAGCTTGTTGAAAAAGAGATTAGACAAGCATATGAGCAGACAGGTAGATGCAATAAAAAAATACTGTCTTGGGTGACTGTCTTTGGAGACAGGAGGATAAGAAAATTCTTTTAATGTACTAGGTTGATGAGACAAATGGGAAACCATACTCTTTACAGATATCAAAGTTATTTTAGTTTTCCAGCAATTCAGTAGTA
Organism: Cettia cetti; assembly: GCA_013401135.1. Taxonomy (NCBI): domain Eukaryota; kingdom Metazoa; phylum Chordata; class Aves; order Passeriformes; family Sylviidae; genus Cettia; species Cettia cetti. Next base: position 82,687 of record VZUI01040517.1, read on the forward strand.
CTATCTGTCTCTGTGTTGCTTTTTCAACATATTTCTCAAAGCTGCTTACACTGTAAACTGGCTAGCAATTTGCATGTGCCAAGACGTCTCCAGTAGCACTGAAGGACTTGAACCTATAGCAGGGCTGGAATTCTCTTATGCCTAATCTTCTAGGAAAAGTGACAAGACCACCTTACTGAAGAGATAAAGATATGGAAAATTCTGTAAGTATAACAGAACATGTAACAAAAAAAAAAAAAAAAAAAAAAAAAGAAAAAGCAAAGGCGAGGGGAAAGGGAAAGGAAAACAAGGAAAAAGAGAAAGAAGAATTTTCCAAGCATGGAATTTATACCTATATAAAAATAAAATTAGTATTGCCAAAATTTGAAGTCAGTTTGAACTTTCAAAGGAAATTAATATTTTTTAGTCATCAGTAAGTGCTATATTTAGAAAGAAAGCAACAACAACAAAAGACACATGATATGTCTCTCTGCAAGGCTGAATTGAAGATTAATGTGATTCTACATATGTTCTAAAACAAAATTAATATTTCTTAAAAAGGCAATTATATTGAACATGAAAACAGAGGATGCAAATAAAAATATGGGAAGGAAAACTATAGCCCAAGTACTAAGATTAGGCCAAATGACAGAGTATTTAATAAATATAATTTTGAAGGAATGTATTATTTACTTTAAAAGCATGCTTTTTGAGGTTTATACTACGCAGCCTCAAAGAGCATAAAAAGTACCTGTACTGAAAAAAAATGGAAAATGCAGATCCAGCCACTAGGTTGAAGTTATATGATGATTAAGGTCACATTTACACAATAGCAGATCATCTGGCAGAGGAAAGCTGAGCTGGACCAGAGAAGATGCATGATTCCCATTTCTGCTAAATTAGCCAGATATATGGCACTGTCTGTAGAAGACAACTGAAGAACAGCTCTGGTGGAGAGACCAATTCAGTGCTTTACTTTATGTGGATAAGGTTTTGCACTGCAACATGACTACTGCCTAAAAACCCCTTAATATCACAATTTTGAACAAGAGAATATTAAAAAAATTGGTTGCAAATGGGACAAAATAGAGGGCAGTTGTACAATGTGCAAATGAAATGAAAACTTAATATCTTTACTTAAGAGTGTACCTGAATTTCCAGGTTTCTCAGATGAATGAAATTTCACAGAGCTCTCTGAGGGGACTTTTCATAAGCTTTTAATACACTGCCCTATACTGCCATATCACAGAATCACAGAATCACAGAACCACACAATCACAGAATGTGTAGGTTGGAAGAGACCTTCGAGATCATCAAGTCCAACCCAGCCCTAACACCTCAAATAGATCATGGCACTGAGTGCCATGTCCGGTCTTTTTTTAAACACATCCAGGGATGGGACTCCACCACCTCCCCGGGCAAACTATTCCCGTACTTAATCACTCTTTCCATGAAAAAACTTCTTCCTAATATCCAACCTATATTTCCCTTGATGCAGCCTGAGACTGTGTCCTCTTGTTCTGTCAGTTGCTGCCTGGAGAAAGAGACCAACCCCCAGCTGGCTGCAACCACCCTTCAGGAAGTTGTAGAGAGTGATAAGGTCACCTCTGAGTCTCCTCTTCTCCAGGCTAAACAACCCCAGCTCCCTCAGTCATTCTTCATATGGCTTGTCTTCCATGTCCTTCACCGGTCTTGTTGCCCTCCTCTGGACACGCTCAAGCATCTCCAGGTCCTTCCTAAACTGAGGGGCCAGAGCTGGACACAGCACTCCAGGTGTGGCCTCACCAGTGCCAGATACAGGGGAAGAATGACCTCCCTGCTCCTGCTGGTCACACCATATGCAACATTAGGTGATATGGCAGGGTATTGGACTGAAAATTTTCTATAGTCACATACAACAGGTTTTGCAGCAATAAAAATATAAATGATACTCTGATGATGAAGGTCTGCTTGAGACTTTCTGCTGAAAATCATGGTGAGTCTACTCAGTTTTATAAAAGTATCATCCCTTATACATTTATGTCCTTTACTGATGGTATTGTGAAGTTTTTACACACTCAAAACACTTAGTCCTTTGCAGCTTCCACCTGAGCTTTTAGTCCTTATCCTTTCTTAATACCCATAGGAAGTAAATTTTCCTCCCTAAAGAACACTAAAATATTTGACAGAGAGAGGGGATCTTACTGTAAACTATGCCTTTCAGTAAGTTTTACAGTGCAGTGGTTGCTGAATTTTTTCACTTGCTCTGTTTTACAAGGAAGTTTTACTCTGTCCCTCTATCACTACCCACAATGCATCATTAGAAGCCCTGGTTGATGGCAATTTATGTACACCTGATTCCGTATTAAGTCTGATCTCAGTGAGGTCAAGGCTAATCTGTTCTAACATCCAGACCTTCTGCTTTTGTTTAATATAGCCCACTGAGATTAAAATAGGATTAGAGCTCATCTGATCGGGAGAATAACCTCTGCAGATGAACTCTTCTACTGTCTTTTGAAAAAGACACAAGAGTGTCTTGCAATGGGCATAGTTTCTATTTATCAATAGACATAAGATATTTGGTTGTTTTTTTGTTTGTCCTTGCCATAGTTTTGAAACCAGACTCATTTCCTGGACTCAGATCTTGTTGTTACTATACACACAGAATTCATGACTATGGATTTCAGAATGGATAATTTTCTCATTTATCTCAATGCATTTTCAATTTGCTACAGCAATAAAACAAATTTAAATGTATTAATGGAATCTGTCAAATTTAATAAAGTTAAATTTTTACTTGTTTTATTATCAAGTTTGCATTTAAAATTTTTTTTCTTCTTTAAACACATGCAAGTGCTAACTGTGCAGAACTGTGAAGAACTGTGCAGAATGTTTTCACTTCATGTTGGTTCAACATCTACAATATATATAATCACAGAAAAATAGCAGGTCTATGTAATCCAAAAGATATACCTCAAACTTCATTTGTGATGAAGCCAAGCATAAAGATTGCCAAAAAATTTAAACTAATAATACTTTTCTGTGGGTTCTCCCCAGTATGTTCAATAAAGCCACTCTTCTATAGTATTTTAAATCTTGACACAGAAAAATTTATATTGAAGAATAAGATTTTGATGTGAGCATAAAAGCAAAGCAAAAGTAAAAAGAGCAAAATTATTTGGTCAATGTGTTCTCATTATTCAGATTCTAAGAAGTACAAAATAATATAACTGTCAATGATTAAGATTATATGAAATATCACAGGTAGCATGCAGTGAAAAGATCAGCAGGGAGAGAGTTCTGAAAATGTTATTTTTGCACAGACAGGCTGCTTGGCTGCTGTCCTAGATTTCAGCCTGCTCTAGGTAGAGGTCATGCTGTGGCTAAAGTAATTAGCAAGGTCAATCTGACCAGCTCAGTATAAACCTGGAATAACTCTACTAAAGTGTAGAACAAGAACAACTGAGAAGAAAACATTATTTTTGTCCTGGTTGCATACTACTATCCATACTAGTAATGACACTAGTACATTTCAGAAAATTTTTTTGTCTTTGGGATGATCCTTGGCCATTTTACTTCACTACTGTAGGGTGTTATCCTTCGGGTGATGTTATTTCTTTATAGCAGTCTGAGAGTCATTCTGCCACCAAGGTTTGATCCTTACCTTCTCTAGCAGTTAAGTTTTCATCCTGCTTGGGTATACAAGTGAAGGAAAACACTCTTAAAAGACAGAAGTGAATAATAAAGAGTTGTTTGAGTTCTTCAAAAATTGTCAAGGGGAGCAAGAGAAGATACCTTTAATGGTCTGTGTTAATTATGTTTTCTTAACAGTATGAGATGAGTTCCCAACATGCTTTTTACTTCAAGAGACAGAGCAGCCATTGAAAGCACCATGCATCTCTGATAAATGAGAATGCATGATGATATCAGTATCATTCCATAAAGGTTCAGATTTTTAACCTGATCAGCAAATTCATAGTTTATGATGTAAGAGCATGCAACTGTGTGAAAACATGAAGATAAGAAATAGCAACATTACTGCATATCTGGAAAATAGATCTTCGACTGTTACAAGAGTGCTGAAAAAAGTCTTTCTTGCCAGACACTTTACAGCACATCCTCCTGTTGTCTGTGCTTCTCATGTAGGCATAAGTTTGATTTCTCCATAATGAAGCCAGAAGAGCACACGAGCATTGAAGCTGCATGTGTGTGGCGGGGGGAATAATATTTTCAAGAGCCAAAACAGTAATCACCTTTATAATCAGGAGCTGAAAATGCATTCTGTTTTATACATTGCCTCTGAAATTATTTCTTAATGAACCTTTCTGGGTTGCTTCCTGTATGCTAGGAAAAATGATGCAGTTTTTTTTGCTATGTTTAGAAAATATAAACTTCCAGCTCTTCTAACTCAGTAATTACGGTCTTTTTTTTCATACTTACAGAAGGACAATTTTATTTTGTAAAAGCAAGAAGTGCCATGCAGAATGATGTTGCACACTTACAACTAAAGTACAAGGTCTCATAACTCTGCTTTCAATAAAATAGTTAAAATTTTTCCTGTGTATCAGAGGTTGTGGCTAAGCCAGTATCAAAAAAGCTTATATTGCATATCAGGAAAAATTTGGTCCTTTACAAAACTTTGGTATTGTTGACTGGGAATTGCATTATTATTCTAACACACCCCTGAAACAACTTTTAGGGAAAATAGGTAATAGACCACTACATGATTTTTTTACCAAAGCTTTCTTGCTAGATACTATACAACTGATGATATCTAACAGTGGGATGTTATGTAATAGTCATCATAGTTTAAGTAATTGCTGGGAAGGCAGATTTTTTTAATTAACAGACCCTTCTGAAAATGGGTAAAAAAAAGTTAGTGAGAAGTCATATAGGAATAATAGATCAGCTGACTCAAATGGCATTTGATGTCAGAGTTCGAAGGTAGTTAGTACTGTTAAATGGCAAGACACCACTAAATCACACCTTGCCACTACAGAGGTTTTTGGGAACATCTATTTGAAAATGGGCGTATGTTGCTAAACTGAGGTTGGGAACCTCACAATTAGGAGAATTTTGATGAAATGGGCAAAGCTGCACCCAAGAAAAAACAAACTATTTGAAATCATGGGAGCTGCCACGCGTTTATAAACTTATGATGGAAACTAGTGACTGGAAATCATAGGGCTATCATATGAACTTATTGAAAGAATAGCTGATACCTTTTCTTCAGAAAAAATGGAAAGAGACAAGCTCTAGCACACAGAAGACTCCAAATCTGGCAAGAGGCACATCAACATAACTGAAAATATCAACTGCTATAGGAAAAGATTAAATTACTACCTCCTGAAATTCCCAGCAACTGGATGAGATACTTAGAGACCAAATGTAAAGAGTTGGAAAGCCTAGATGTGTTTGACAGTATCATAAAATGTTAAAGTAGTAATAAGCTTTGGAAAAAACAGGTATGCTATTGGAACTGAAGCTTTAGGAAAATTTGGAAATCTCATGGAGGTCTGCTGTAGTGGTTGAACTACTGTGCAGAAAAGCATGTGTTCTTCCAGAGCTTTCTGGAAGCAGCAATCTGTGGTTGCTGGTGTTTGCAAACATGCAGCCCTCCTCTGGGAATTTTCACAGCAGCCCGATGAATGTCGAGAGCTGATTCCCTCTGCCTGTGGTGGTCTCCAACATACCGTGCAGTATCCATGGGCCAGGACACCCATGAGGAGCAACAAGGAAGCAGGGCTGGTCCCTGCCCTCTGCAGGACCTGTGCCTGCAGGCAGCTCATCTGCCCACAATCCCCAGGAGTGCCCCAGAAGCAACATCTGACAGGACCATCCCAACAGCGGCGTGCAACGCCACGTGGCAGCTCAGGCTAATTTTCTACGGGACATTTCCTCCTTACATCTCCGTTTCATTCCTCAGACAGAGAAGAATACATACATTCATATACATTCATAGAGCATGTGGTACTGCATGAAAGCAGACGAACCCTGTTCATCATCTCTCTTCCTGCAGTTCCTTTCTCACATCTGAGTCTTTTACCCCCCTTTGAAACTCTTGGCACATGTGCCCTGCTTATTTGTGGGAAATCTAAGTTTGCTGAAGAGCAGATAGATACTCTTTGGCTCTAAAGTATGTTGATTTACTAAGAGAAAGCATTAATTTCTGTTCCAAGTAAAGTTTCAGAAGATTAACTCTATAGCATCTGAATTTAGTAAGCCTACATAAGAAGAGTGTACCATATCTGCATATTTAATTTTGGGTTTTAAAATGTATTAGTCACCAGTCCAACAAAATTAAAGACAGAATGTGAATGATGAGAAAGCAAACCCAGTAAATAATTACACTTCCAGTTTCTGTTGCCAGCAAAGTCCTTTGTTTTAAAGCAGCCAGACTTTTCCCTATCACTCCCTCAAAATAAAATATCAAGCTGGGATAAAACTGAGTACCAACTAGATTGGCAGGAGTTAAGCACCACATAAACCCCTGGCAATTCAGGTAATTCCCACAACTGATTCATCCAGTTTGAAATCTTGGACCAGCTAGGCCACAGATCAAATAATGCAAAACATAGTTCCTGGGCCCTTTCAAAAGGACAGAAATTAGTCACAAATGGAACAATTTTGCAGAAGTGGATTTGGCTCTTACAGTTTGCAGGCAAGCCCACACAGGCCACAGAATGGAGCTAGTTCCATTCTAAAGGCACCTAAACCAGAAAAACCTTTACCTACTATATAAACTCCTATGCTGACCCAAATGACTTTTAACCCTGAATGTGTCCATTCCAACTTGCTTCCCACACCTAGCATTGCACCCCAAAATGTCCCTCCAGCAAGGTTCAGTCTTTGCCAGGCCTGTCCCAAACCTTTTTGCCTGTCCCAAACCTTTTTGCATTGGCACATCTATACTTCGATGCAATAAAGCAAACAGCCTGCATGCAAAGGATAAGAGTTGAAAGAGTAAATTTCCACAGAAAGCATGAAGCATCAATGCTCATGCTAGAAAAGGCCATACAGATCTCTGATATACATGTAGGGCATCTATGAGTAATGAGAGACCCAGCCCTTTGTGTCTGAACACTACTGTTGGTGCTGCTTGACCCTACAAGTTCTTGCTGCACTTGAGGAATGAGAATGTCCCCTTTAAAGACAAACAAACAAACAAACAAACAAACAAACAAACAAACAAAAAGAAAAAAAGAAGAAAAAAAGAAATTTGTTCAAAAAAGTGGATTAGCAATTTGGCCGCCTTTTGCCAGGAGGAATTTCCATTCTTTCACTTGAGCTTAATCACACAAAATCTCAGCACACAGACAACTTTTTCCCCAAATCATGCAAAATTGCCACTTAACATGTTATTCTGACCATGCACTCTTTTTCCAAAAAGGTCTGACAATAAACTTATTGTTGGGAAAAAAAAATCATACTGTCATAGGCTGGCCTGCTGTGTTCAGTAAATGCATGGAAATCAGCCACACTGTTCTGAAATAGCTGTGTATCACCACACTGATTTCCAGGCCTGTTCTTCCTAAAGAAATGACAGAAGTGTGCAAAAGGTGAGAAAACTTCAAGGAAGAGCTACAGCTTTCATTTCAATACATCCTGCAGTAGATTTGAACATATTCTTTCAGGTTTTAGGTTGTTCTTCTATTGCTCTATGCCAGCAAAATGACTCGAAAAATCTTTAGTTCAGCAAGAGTTGTCAGTCATTTGCTTTATATATTAAGGGAGAGAAGACAAGTTTAATGAACTTTCATTACCTGGGCTCTGCTGGACCAGTTCCAAGGTGCCTGGAGAGAACCACAAGGCACTGCTTCCCTTTCTTGCCTCCCTGTTGCCCTACAGCACAGTATACAGGAGCAGACTTTTTTCTCCTTTTACAAAGAAAGAAAATGCCCTTAGCACTACTCCAGAGCCTGTGTGCAAAAAGTTGCCAGTTGGTTTTGCTAATAGTATCATGTTTCTCTTACTTTGTTGAAAAGCTTGCCCTTGTAGCATCAGCTGTAATATCATCACTGACAAAAAGTCTGTAAAGTCACTCTCCTTTTACCCACTCGGGAGTAATCAACCTCAGCTCAGCAACAGCATTGATTAGATCCACTTTAATTTTCTCTGAACATCTGAAGTTCAGCTAAACGATGGATCTAATCTTGTTAACATCACGTATCAAGTTGAAAGCTGCTCAGTTGAACATCACATGGTCAATGGCATAGCTATTCTTGCAAGTATGGACTTTCACTTGCAGAAATGAACATGGATGTACACGATAAAGATTTCATAAGCCACAAGAATGTACCTTTTCTAGCTAGAGCTGAGAAATACATATCTGGGGTACCAAGATTAAAAGGGAATCATCCTGCATTTTATACTACAATTATAATGCTCAGTTTAATTTTAACGGTATGTGTCAATGTTAAGTCTTCTTTGACCTGGGGCATGGTGCATACCATTTACAATGACAAGAGATCATAAAAAGGCTACTCTTTCCCAGTGATTACAGAAATCAGTAAAGATGTTTACTTACTCTTGGCATTAAAATGGAGCTAAATGGAATAAATTTTGCACTTATGCGTAAATTTCATGTCTTTTAAACATAACTAAGGAGAGATAAACCAAGATGTCACATGCCAGTGAATCTCAATGAGACAGTCCAAAGCTGCATGAAAGCAGTAGTAGAACAAGTTTGGACAGCACCTCTCAGATCTTTTCGCAAAAAATACTTATCACTGGAGACTGCATTCAAGGTAGAATCACTGGCCATTTGGTATTTGGAGGGAGACTTTTAGATTCTGCAGGAACTAATGCTGGTGGTCCAGCTGCAGAGAGCTGCAAAAGTCAACATCTCTTAGAAATGACATAGAACAGAGGTTCTTAGCACTAAAGATCACATATCTGGGAGAAAAAAAACCCCAACAAACCGAGATCAAGTAATTGCATCTGTCTTCTTAAATTGTTCTTAATATAATGAACATACTACAGTGACCTTTAGAATGTCTAATGGGTGATGCATTTAAGCTTTTTCAATATTTAAGCCACCTTCAAATTATGTTTCACTTGTTTATTTCTACCTCAGTCCGTGCACTAAACTGCATCATATTCAAAATGGATTAAAAAATTACACAACCACTACATACAGATAGTTCCAGATCTCATTTTTGCTTTTTTTTCTTAAATCTCAATTATAGAAACAATCCTCCGCTGTTTCTCTTGAACTTGTGTTGCTCTGGTCTGTTTTTCTAATTCTTAAAAAAGCTGCTACAGGACAAAAAAGATCACTGATCTTCATTGCTGATCAGAGTCATTCTACACAATACAGGTTTGTAAGCTTCAGAAATTTGAATAGATATTGGGATGCATTTCCCTAAAAAGCTCTTAATGAATGCAGGAAGATTACACACACTTGAATTATTACACTCATGACAGAGAGTCTTCCACTTAAAAAAAAAAAAAAAAAAAAAGTGTGTTTTGTCTTCTGAAAACTTCTTAAATCATCAATTTATTTTGGTTCTAACCACTATTTTATAGTCTGGTTCCAGATCCTGTTAGTTTGACAGGTCTGGATTTTTTTCTTTTCATGGGACTAATTCTTTAGTGCTGATTTAGATCACTCTTTCACCTTACTCTAAAATTCAATATAGTACAACTCAGTGCTTCGACCACTACCAGATACAAAGCCCATTATGTCAGCTGTTCTTGGAAAGATTTTTGTTCCATTTGCAACTACTGCGAATTTTGAAATTCTGCTGATGGATGTGGTCTCTTGTCTACTGACCTGGGCATGCTTTAGTCCATGATATAGGCATTTTCAGTGCACATGTGCAGGACTCTTTAACTGAACAATATTAATTGGTACCACACACACAAGGACGTAGCAATGCAAGAGGGAAATGACTCATGAATTTCCTTTATTTTCATTGGCAGTGCCAAGGGGTTAGCTTTGACTTCAGTCTCTTTCATTCTGCTTTCTTTGAACTCCAACTCTGTGCATAGTTAAGCGTAGTTCATAAATTCTCACCGTTTCAAACCTTACTATTTGACAATAATTTTTATTTCATATTTATTTTCCTGAAATAAATCCAAAAGAATGTAAGAATTTACCTGAAAACTAGATTACTGCAGAGATGAAGACAAATAACTTGTAATTTGCTGACTGCAAGAATTATGAGAATATAAGGACAGAAAAACAGTAGAAAAAGGGAATTGCTGTGTGGTTGTATATCAACAAAGACAATTTAGTTTATAAGAGGAGTATGATCAGTGGGAGACATGCCCTTCCAGCTCTTTCTGGACAACGGCCTAGTCAGAAACAAATTGTGTGAGAAACCAAGAGTTGTCAAGTTTGACCTCTGCCCCTGAGGCACTCCTCAGAAGTCACTGGGAGCAGAGGGTTTCAAGCCAAGGCTTTAAGCAATGCGACATGTGGAACTGCTGGGCAATTGGCAAGGATGCCGGATTTCATCCACCAAAACTACAACTGCTCCTAACTCTGATAACCTGCCACCTTGCAGGTGTTCTTATAAATGGGGCTGGTAGACCACAGATTATAGTGAAATAAACAGTCCTGATTTCAGGGTAGATCACTGGGGTTACATTAGACACAAGGAGCTTCAGGGGAGCAACTTATCCCATCCAAGAGAGACTGGTTATGTGAAAGCTAAAGACATGTTGCTCCATACTGCTGGGTTTTTTTGGAATTACCCTGTAAGAAAAAATTATAATCAGTGTATAATATACCCAGATATTTTTTTTAGTGGAATTCAATAATAATATCCCACAGAGTATTTTGTTCTGTCATAGCACTAAATATTAGGCTGTTGTGGCTCTGCTTTGAGATAGTCCTCTCAAGCCTAGGTAAAGAGAAGGAAGATTTTATACTCTCATTGAATTAGATCGTCCTTTAAGGAGACCAGCATGTTATAATAACAACCTTTACAATTGTCTTATGTCTAATTAGTATTTTAAACGTTTTATTAAAAAACATGTTATCTACTGTTTTGGAAAGATGGACTAAAAAAGCTTTTGTGTTTAAAGTTATACTCAGTTTATATTTTCCTATCACTTTATTCACTAGCAGAAACTGGAATTAAAAAAATCCAGCTCAGTTTAGCCTCCTTAATAAAGTTGTTCATGGAGCTCATTGTAACTATGGAGCACACAGGTACAGTCCCCAGATTTCTCATCTTATTTATTTCTAAAAACAAACAAATAAAACAGACCAAAAAAGAACCCAACCAAAAAACAAAACAAACAAAAAAACTCCACCCCAAACAAAAAACCCAACCAAACAAAAAATCCCCTCAAAACCTCTCAAAGCCTTTTAAATTAGTTATTTGTTATAAAATGTATGTTTTCATTACTGATCATGATATATACCAAGTACCAAGGCTGTTTCAAAAGGCATGTGGTAGCAAATAATATTTAACCCATTGGAAGTTAAACAGAAATGTCAGATCATCTTTGAGGCTTAATAGTAAGGAAATACTAAGAGTTGAAGGTAAAACATGTATTTTGCATCTTTTACAACTCAAACTCCCAAACTCAGGCTAGTTGATGGTATGACAGCAAACTACAGTAGTTACACAGTGAGACTGGTTTACATGCCATTTTAGCTTGTGGTTTTGACTCTAGTAAAGAATGTGTACCATTCTGTACATGCTCATCTTTTGTTTATCAATATACGGAGTGCCAATAAGTAACATTCCTAACTCAAGCACTTGTAGGATTTACTCATCACTAAGAATTTTAGTTTTCAAATATTAAGTTTAGATGTCCTCTTTAATATTGGCTACTGGAAACTTGTTACTGTAGTTAATTTGAAGAAGTCAGATTAGTTTTGCTCAATATACTCCTCAAGAATGTATTATTTAGGTAATATAAACAGTTCCTGCTTCTTAAACACTATGGCTTATATGCAATGTGTTTGCTTATTATTACCAACAAATACATTATTCAACACACTTTAATTATGAAGACCATATTCATGCTGTTCCAGTTTTGTATGGGATAGAGTTATCTAAAAGGGCTCAGGGCTGTTGAATTTGTGTTGGAAATAGTGTTGATGTCACAGGGATGCTTTCATTGCTGCTGAGCAGGGCTTAAGCAGTGTCAGGCCTTTTCTGCTCCTCACAGCACCCTACTGGTGAGTGGGCTGGGGATGCACAAGGGGCAGGGTATGGCATCCTGCTCAGCATATAGAACTGGGGGAAGGAGAAGGAAGGGTTCCTCACCCATAGCTACTATCCTCTTACAAACCTGCAGCAACATAGCCATATCCATGGCTCCATACCTCCTCATGGGGCATACCTGCTCTGTCTCGGGCTTCTCCCTGGCTACACACATTAAGGTGCAACATGACCTCATGCACACTTCAAGGTGTTATTGCTGCAGCATGGATTAATCCCTAGGCCACAGTCCTCTCAGAAATGTGCCTGCTGTGGTACAGACATAACCATGGCCACAGATAATTCAAGGTGTACATTGTTTGGCACAGGCATATCCATGGCCACAGACACTTTGGGGTGCCCTGCTCCTTCCTGTGTGTACTTATTCACAGGTCACAGTGCCTTTCAGTTGATTTCACAGTGAGTTCCAGCCTGCCCAGTACAGTAGCACAGAATGAGCAGTGATGCCCTGGCCATCTGCCAGCCCACGCGCATCACAACAGCTGTTATCAGAATGTTCCCAGGCCCAGCAGAATAGCATGATCAGCAGCACAGCCCTATGGCAAGCAGTGAAAGCAAAAAGCAGTCACTAACAAGCACTAGACTCTAATATACAGCCAGGCAAGTGAGCCCCATGGCAAGCACAGGAGCCTGTTGATTAATAGCTAAGCAGCATAACTGCTTTAAATTCAATCTAGCACATTCCAATCAAACATTATCTTGCACCCTTTGATACTCACGCTGGGTGACTAAAAGGACTGTAGTGGTTTCACCCCAGCCATCAACTAGGCCCCACACAGCTACTGGCTCACTACCCCACACCAGGATAGGGGGCAGAATGAGAATGATAGAAGTGAGAAAACTCACGGGTTTTAAATAAGAATGATTTAAAAAAATAAGTAGAAGCTGCACATACAAGCAAAGCAAAACATGGAAAAAAGGAATTCAATTGTCACCTCCCATGGATAGGAAAGAGCTCACCCATCCCTAAGAAGGAAGGCCTCCGTCATATGTGACGGTGAGTTGGGAAAACAAGGACAATCACTAAGAGCATTTGTTGTTCCTCCTCCCCAGCTCTGTACACTGAGCATGGTCTGGGATATGATTGGGTCAATTGGGTTCATCTGTCTGGCTGTTTTCCCTTCCAGCTCCTTGTGCACCCTCAGTGTGGTGGGGTGAGGAGCAGTAAAGGCCTTGATGCTGTGTAATGAAACCAGTAATAAAGCATCCTTGACTTAACACTGTTTCCACCACAAATCCAAAATATAACCCCATAGTGGCTGTTACAAAGAAAATTAACTCTCTCTCAGCTGAAAGCAGAACCAGTGTTTTAATTTAACTCTATGTTGTCATCTTTTCCATCCTGTTTCACTTGTTACAAATGACAAAGTGTGAAATAATTTTGATATTTCAAATGTCACCTGTTCCCATCTGTAATTAGCATTTAAAAGCTTAACATCCATTTTCATTCAAATATGCCGCCTCTGTAGTCATGGTAACCTCCTCATCAGCTTTATCTTCCAGCTTTAGAAGGTACTGCTGGGGTACTTAGAGATGTTGTAATCTAGGATTTTCCATTTGACTCCCTCGTCCTCCCCACTCTAGCACAAAAAAACAACTCTGTGCTTGCTTTTACCAAGTTGAAGGTTTACAACAGCAAGAAAATAGACAAAATGAAAATACTGTTTCAAAAATAAAGAAAAAGAAGGTTTTACATACTGGAGCTTCCTGGAAATAGGAGTTGGTGAAGAAGAATGGCTTATGAATTCAGATGACTCCTCACACATGATGCAGTAAAATACAGATAAGGTATTAAACTCCATATATTCATCATAAATATAAATAAATATAAATAAAAAATAAAACCTAGTTACATTTAAAAATGTGTAGGAGTAGAATCCAAATGCTTAGCAGAGGTGTCTTCTCTCCTCTCTTTAAAGGAGAAACATTGAACCAGATGTGAGGCAAATATTGTTTCATTCAAAAAATTTAGTTATTCTGTATTTAACCAGGTGTTTACACTCTGATGTTTAATTTTGTGAGAAGAAAAGGGATTTCTTTTATTGTTATTATCCTTCTTATACTAATGTAACTGTGCTTATTTATTTCTCTCCTGATTATTAGGCAGCATTTATGTGAGAATGGGTCAGCTGATTCAAAATGCTTAAGTCATTGGCACTATGAGCCATATAATTTTTGTTACAAATATTATTGTCTCTGGCTTGCAACACATTTTTATTGTTGGTAGAAAAATCATTGCAAGTACAGAGAAACAGATGGATATTAGTATTCAGATATATGGACTTTTGGATAGTAGATAATATCATTATAGGGAATATAATAGCATAGTTATAGGGGATTTTCTACATATTCTCTCTGTGGTCATCTGTAAAAGTCACCTACTTACAATTTTTAATTCAGAAATTGAAAAAATTGGCAGACTATGCACATATCTGAGCCTGCCTCAGGGCCATATGTGAAGTTGTAAAACTGTTTTTGGTATTTTTTTCAAATGGCCACTTCTCATAGACTGCAAACCAACAATTCAGCAGTCACAAGAAATTTTATAAGCCTACTACCCTTAATCCTTTTCTCACTGTATAACAGGCACAGGTTGAATGTTTGAGATGTAGCTACTTCATTTAGGTCTTGCATTTAGGTCTTCATTTAAGATACAGAAGTAAATCTGCATTTTAACTAATTCTTATCTATGGGGGGGGGTCCCTAGAGGCACAGTTAAAAGAAATCTCCACATGTATCCTCGCATCATCCCGAGACTGAACAAAGGCAAGTTGTGATAGTCAACAGGCCCCCTCCATCAACTGTCAGCCACTAAGGACCACCCCCCAATATGTAACATGAAATAAATATACACTGCACGAGCAGACTCTGGCCTTAAAGGGCTCTTTGTGTGTGTGGCTCAGCTATGGCTCACACTAGAAACCATTGAAATATCTTTGTAACCTTTTACATCTTTTTCATGGCCACATAGTTTCTAAGATGCCTGCTGTACCTTGGTGTACCTAGTTTCGCCATCTCCTAATTCTTTATAATTTATGGGTTTCCCATTAATGCCAAAGGCAAACCAAGCAGCCCAGGTCCTATAAAATGCCAGTGTGGAAATATAAACAGACTCTGCACACCAGGTTTAGCCAAACAGTCCTTATTTTTCATGTAATGTCCTGGTAATACTTATAATATCCATGTATTATCACTTCGGAAAAAAAATCTTAAATTTTTGTATTCTTTGTGAGGCACCAACTAACAGTTATTTTCTGTTTGCTAAGGGATGAAATCAGAGTTCATAATGAAGAAGTTAGAAACTGTAAAATGTTATTATTTACCCAAAAGAGACAGAGTTCACTTCTTACAGTAGAGCTTTTGAGAATGTGCAAAGGATGTCACTGAAAGCAGAGAAGTGTTAGAAGTGTTTACCAAGCTCTTTCCAGATCTCAACAGCTATTCTACCCAAACCATACAAATACCCTTCCTCTTGTCCGGGCTCTTCATTTTTCAAGGGCTTCCAGATAAAGTTCCTCTTAAACTGCCCTGAACCAATCAGGGTCTTCCTGGGGCGTTGCCCCGCCTACAGTGGATTACTTTGGTTTATCCCTGGATTACCATGTAGGATTTTTTGACAATGGTGTAGAGGAGTGCAACTGGTATTTCAAAAAAGCATCACCTCAGCAATTACTTAAGGAAGCCCAGCTTATTGGGGAAATAGTAATGTTGAAAGCAGACGATCAAAAAAGATGGGGACAGCTCTCACTAAGAAATTCTCCTGCTTTCTTGTGTGTTCCGTGCATCTTTATTGTTCTTTCTAGAAACTTTAAAATGCAGTTTGAAGAAATTTCTGTTCAGCAGTAAATTAATCACGACGAACAACTTAATCGTGGATATGTCGTCTTCCTCAAATCAAAACCAAAATGAAACGTCCTTTTCTTTCATTTCCTGATTTCCCTTCATTTGGCATAAAGGATATTTTGATCAGAAGGCCTCACCTTTTTTAAAATAGTCCCGCTCTTCGAGGCTCATCACCTTTCCTAGAAGCGCTGATTTCTACCTCGCTTAGACCGCGCCAGCTAACCCGGGATGAAGGGGGGAAAGGAAAAAACATAAATTCCTTGCCCCCCTTGCTCGGCCAGTGCGACCCCAGTCCCGTGGGAGAGCGGCGGGCGGGGGCGGGGCGCCGCCTGCCCCGCCTGCGCGGGGCGGATCCCGCTGCCGCCGCCCGCCGCAGTGGGTGCCGTGCGGGGCTGTGCAGGGGCCTCCCGTCCCTGTCCCCGTCCCGCTCTTTCCCGTGCCCTGCCGAGCGTCCGCGGGCCGGCGCGCAGCGCAGCGCAGCTCCGGGTGAGCGCCGGCGGGTGCGCGGGCGGGGGTTGGGCTGCGGCGGTGCGGGGACTCCCATCCGCAAATTCCCGCCTCCATGGGCGGTACCGGCTGCCGAGGGGTGACCGGTGCCCCGAGCTCCCGTTCGCAGCTCTCCGCTCTTGGGGCTGGACCCGTTCCCCTTTCGGAGGCGGAAAAAGTTTGTGCGGCGCGGAGCGGAGCGCGGCGGAGCGGTGCGAACTTGGGCTGAGTTAGGCGAGGCTCTGCGGCATCTCCGCGGGAGGACGGGGAAGAAGGCGGGGGCGGCGGGGGGCTGCGCTGCGCTCCGTCGGGGTCTGGGGTCCGCCGCGTCGGGAGCGGTCTGGCTGAGCTCTGCCGTGCGAGTGCCGGGGCGGGGGACAGCACCAGCGCTTCTCCTGTATCCCGCTCGCGTAATGGTCAAGGGAGCGCGGATACCGGCAGCGGCGGTGGTGCCGTTCCGGTGTCTTTCCTGCTAAATGTTTTTGTGGCAGTCCGTCGAGTGGTAACTCTGAGGTGGAAAATGAATATCTCTGCTGTGCTAGTGCATCTTGCGGATGAAGTATGTCTCTATGACATCTTAGTGTGGAAACTGTTTGAAAAAATCAGGAGAAACTGCGAATGACTTGATAACTTATAAGGAAATAACTGCATGTAATAGCTGTAAGCCTGTATTTGAGAATACAAATTCAGTTATTCTGCTTATTGATAGAATGTTCAGAATTCAGCTACTGCTGCAAATGACTTAAATAAGAGATATAACAATGTATTTTTGGGCAGTAATTGTAAAGACTAACATTCCGTTTTACTGATAAGGTATCTTATATTTTGTTTCATATAAAATACAACTTACTGTGAAAGACGTATGTGTAACTAACTTCTACTTTACAAATATTCTTCAAATTCCTTCACCAAAACACCAGTTATTATCTAGAGATTTTTTCCTGTGTTAGAAGTGCAGTTAGTCAAGAATGCTCATCTCTGGCATACATGAATAGTCATTCTTGCATAATTCCTTACCCTTTAGTTTGTTTCACGATCAATTCTTGTGTAAATTTAAATGATTTTCTTAAGTATTGGTAAGAGGAACACTTTTAAAAGATACCACATAGGTATTCTTAATAACATCCTACATTTATTGCTGAATGCATGACACAAATCAAGACAAAGCAAGGGACGACTGAAAATTTTGTCTTGACTCACCCAAGACAGTGTTCTAGGTCTGATCAGAAGCAAGCCAAGTTCTCCCTGTAAACCTGAGTCAGTTTTACAGAGAAGCTAAAGAAACTCCTGTTTCAATCCTGTTTCAGCATCAGAGTGTTGTACTTACACATCAATGACTCTTGCTCTGTGCACACATAACATTTCAATTAATGCTGCCTCAGCTGATGAGATGCTTGTTAGCACTTTGATTGCTTTTTCTGGCACTGTTGTCGCTGCATTTGGGATTTGGACGTTATGTGTTCATAGTTGAAAGTAATTACAGCAGGTAATAATCTTTGGTGTACTCATTAAAAGAATAGTTTCTTCATTTTTGTACAACATCTGAGGACAGTTTTTACCTTTTTTTTTGTTTTGTTTTTTTTTTTTTGTTTTGTTTTTGGTCAGCAACTGAGGAGAGCAATGGCTCAGAGTCATATGAGAGGCATAAACTGAGTATTGGTAAATTGTTATCCCCAGGGGTACTGCTTAAACAAACATACTACTGCTGTATCTGGTGGGATGTGACAGAACTTTATATTACATATTTTGCTTCAAATTTTTAATGCAACCCAGTCTGTAAATTGCTTTCATAAGTTTCTAATCACTTCCTGTTTCACTAATATCAATAATATGTTTGTCCTTTTAAGACGAATGAAGAAAATACATCCTGTGAAGAGTAAAAGTACTTGATTCTGGAAAGACTCTTACAGCACTTTGAACTTCAAAGCTGGAGAAAAGTATGAAGGAACAGTCCATCTGACTCCCTCAGCATCTCCTACAGAACACAGAATGGCTCTTCAGAAAAAAACTGTTGTTGGTGTCTTGGAGGAGTGGTGTTTGGCGGAACCACTGTTTGGTTGCAGGTGGCACCAGAATGTTAGGAAAAAACTGAGACTGATACGAATTGTAGGGCTCCTTGTCAGTGTAGTGGCCATTAGTACTTTCTCACTTTCTATGAGTGCCTTTTTCAAGATGGAACCACATAGCATGGCGCTGGTCAGCAGCCGAGATAGCCAAAAGCTGGTGCATGGGCACCAAAGAACTCTCTTGGATTTCACAGAACAGAATGAAAATGGCACTCCAGATCCACATGCTTCTATGAAATATGAAGCTGGGCACAACAATGAAACGGATGATCATGCAAAGGGAGAGTACCCCGAGGACCTTTTCTCTCTTGAGGAGAGAAGACAGGGAGCAGTGATCCTCCATATAATTGGAATGATTTACATGTTTATAGCCTTAGCCATAGTCTGTGATGAGTTCTTTGTTCCTTCCTTGACTGTCATCACTGAAAAACTGGCCATTTCTGATGATGTGGCAGGGGCAACCTTCATGGCTGCTGGTGGGTCAGCCCCAGAACTCTTCACTTCTTTGATAGGAGTGTTTATATCCCACAGCAACGTTGGCATTGGTACAATAGTGGGATCTGCCGTGTTCAATATCCTATTTGTTATTGGAATGTGTGCTTTATTTTCTAAAGAGATTTTGAACCTTACTTGGTGGCCACTCTTTCGAGATATGTCCTTTTACATCATTGACTTGATCTTGCTAATCATCTTTTTTCTGGATAACTTCATAATGTGGTGGGAAAGTGTAACACTTCTGACAGCATATTTTTTCTATGTGACGTTTATGAAGTTCAATGTCCAAGTAGAAGAATTGGTGAAGAAATTTTTAAACAGGAACAAGGTTGAGAAGGTAACAACAGATGCTGAAGGAAAGGTTGGTCAATTTTTAGTTGAATTATATGTAATAATGTCCTTGTAAGTGCTGAATCTTTCTATATCATAAGGGTTCTAATATAGTACAGTGACCAATACAGAAAATTCCATGGTTTGTTCGAATGTCTTTTTGTTTATTCTGATACTATTGAGAAGAAGAAAACAAATAGCCTTCTAGTAAATCAATAGCTTTCAACTCCAGAATGATCCTGATCACACAGGAAGCAAGAAAGAAAATGCCAGCAAAAAGACATAAACCTTTACTCAGCATTTTGGCACATGGGTGAGGTCTGAGCTATTTTTTCCCTAAGCTTTTGGATTAAGCAGTGACAATATGTGGGAGGATCTTGTGACAAAATTTGGGTTTCTAAAGACTTTTAATGCACTTTCTTCTTAAGAGGTGTAAATAATTCAGAACAGTATACAAAGGTATTTTATACATGTTTTTCTTCTACTGGTGCTGATAATACAACATTAACTTCCTGTTGTAATTAGTGGTAATTACACGAAAAAAACTCTTGAAAAGAGTGACCATAATGGCAAAAGTCATAGGTTCTCTGTTTAAGGAGGATGGTTTCCCATATGCTGTTTGCATCTGTGCTGACTAGTTTTTGTCCACAAGTAGATAACGAAATTATCCACAGAGGACTTGGTGGGTCTTCAGCAGTTATAATCATCTTTTAAATAGCTTTCTTTTCATTTGAGGGACCTATGAAGCTGAGCTGGTTAATACTTACATATGTAGCAATATGTTGGTTGGAACGTCTGGTTTTATGTGACTTTGGGTACATTCATCAGATAAGGCTTTATTATGCAGTAATTATTCAAATTGTCAGGGACCTAGCTGCTCACTGTTCTGTTTCTTTTGTTTAGCAGTCCTATATGAAATGGCTCAGAAGAAACACAATCCATCAATAGAAGTACGCAGGCACATAAACAGGAGAGAGATGTACCAGAACTGGATATTTTAGAAGTTGTGACAGACACATTCAGTTTTAGGGCAAGCCACAAACCACCAAAATTAAAACCCAAAGAAGTCTCTTTTCTTTCCTTTTATTCTCTAACTAGGTTTAACAGCTGTACACTTGCTTTTCACTTTATCTTCTCCCTTTTTTTTCTTCTCCCCCCAAAATCAGCCTGCTCATCTTTGTCTTTCTCAAAATGCATAATTGGTATTTTACAAGTAAATGAAAAGAAAGGTCAACACCAACAAAGTACTTGCCCTAATTAGCAAAGGGCTTCTTTAACTACATTAGTTGGTTTCTAAATAACCTAAGAGTTCATAGTGCACTGTAAGTCCTTTGACAGTTAGTGCTGAAAAGATGTGATAATAGAAAGACTATGGTATATGAAGCAAACTTCATCTGTCCAAAACTGGACAGAAAATATAAAGCTGTAACTGGTCTGAAGCAATTATCAATATGAAAAACAAGTATCTTTTGTTGTCCTGGCTACAAGGTAAGGGAGAGTAACTGAATATCAAAGTGTTTAATTATTTTTGGCTGAACAGAATAATAAATCATTTGCGAGCCCAATTGAACATTATTTATATTTGAAGGACTCTAGATGGACTTGATTTTAAAAGGATATCTTTAGAACCACTCATTTATTGTTTAACATTTTAATTACTTAGAGTTTGTTTATAATACAGGTACACAGATTTCAGAAGGGAGTGAAAAAAATCAAGAATTGGCTATTTTTCCTAAAACCACAAGCTTTGCATCATATGTTTCATGAAAATATTTTTCCTGAATTAACTTAAATTTAATTAAAATGATAAAATAATCTGTTCATAAATCATTGAGGGGTGACTAAAGATGAAAGATGCTCTAATTTTGTTGCAGTAGCTAATACGAATTTTCTGCTTCCTGGGAAAAATAGCTTCTCAAGGTGTCAGACCATGTTTTTACTCAGTGAGCCGTGCTGTAAAGACATATTTTTGAATATTCCACTGACACTTCGAAATTATGAATTATTTTATTATTCAGTTGAACAACATTAAGCAGGATGAATGAAATAATTTTCTTATTGCAAGGATGTTACAGATTATGTTTGCTGGATAAAATCTCAGTGAAGTTATCTCTTAATTTATTTGCTATTATTAGATAATTGGTTGTCTTGCTTTATAAATTTAAAAAAAAGTGAAAAGAAAAACTATTACATGTAGTCCCAAGCCTGATAGATATGGCTAGGACTTTCAGCTTTAAGTTATTGTCTAAAGTAAATGATAAAATGCTTTTATAGTCTGAGGTCTGGTGCCTCATGGTGAATGCAATGCACATGGATGTTTATTTCCTAAACACCAAAGGTTATAAGTATCAAAGAAATTATAGTCTTGGCTTTTGCTGGCAAAAAAAAATTTAATTTCTGTAGTACTAGCTGTTAGCCGAGTTTATTTCCACTCATCAAGAGTGTGTATGTACAGTTGTATGTATCGAATTAGTATGAATTTGCGATCTCAGTTGCTTTTGATGGAAATTTTTTCACTCTCTTTTCCCCCATTGAGGCAGAGAATTGCTAGGCAGCTATCTGGAACTGGGTGTGTTAAAGTCTCTTGAAATATTTTAATTTCAGGAGAGTAGAGAAAATTCTCTTTCCTCTAACCAAAACTCCCTCGGCCTATCTGTTGATCTACTGCTGCAAACTGGCAAGTATTCTGCTAAAAAAAGTGTGTGTCGCATTTATCTTTAAGACTGTTGTAATCTGAAAGCAGCTCAACAAATTTGAGAAGTCTAAATAAGGCATCATAAAGCTGGATAGTGAAGGGTTAGGTGGCTTATTAGCAAACAAGTACCAAGGAGTAACAAACTGATCAGATGAGAAACCTCTTGAGATACTAAAATGTGTTTTAATGTCACTTTCAGTGCTTTTATTCTCAGCTCTCTTGAGAGGCTGAAGAAAGTTTTACATTCTCAAGGACAATATTTCCCGTGAGGAAAGGCTTTAGATATGAGCTGATTTTTTTTTTCTAGCTTTTATTTTCTCTAGGTGTACTCATCAAGTTGCTTGAATACATGCATATCTCTGTAGGTGCCTTTTGGATTCCTATCCCCATTCTTAAAAATTAAAATACATTTTTTTGTACTAGAAAACTGTGACTATTTGTACTTCTGATGTAAATGCAGAATATGAGTTTCATTGTGCTCTCTGTCTTCGTTCACATGCTTTCAAACATACATAGTCTGAATTATTAAAGAGTCTAGGTTGAGAAAATGTGGAGATTTTAATTTTCAGAACAATTTTATGGCACTGCTGAGAATAGACCATACACTTTGTGCATTTAGAGTTCATAGTGTTCAGTGGCAAGGTTCTGTTTGAACTGTGGATAGTTCTGTGCCTCGTGCCACCCCTAGGAAGCCTGATGGCAGTCTGATACTGATGAACTCCAGAGACCACTGTGAAAGGGATGGAAAAAAGGATAGATGAAAAAGCAAGACAGCATGAAAGACAAGATAAAAACCAGATGGCTTAGTTCTACAGTGTAGGATGGCATATGATACATGCGGATCAAGAAGGGTCTCTAACAACTCACACGGAATGGGCTCTACAGTAGTAAGTGCCATCCCACCACTGGAAATCCCCAGAAGCCCATTCCAGCCTAACTTACTCTGTGGAGTGATTCTTAGGTTTTATGTAGCTATCCTGCAAGGAACAGATGATTTTTAGGACTGAGGTGGAGACTTTGGTATTAATTTGATATCTTCCTCAGCTAAATGAAGATATTTAAAAAAATAAGCCTGAAATTGATTATAGTAGGCAGGAGAACAGAAGAAGCTGATGGACAACTTTTCTAAACTTTCTGCTAAGATTTCTGTCTATTCTTCATTGTCTGTGTTGGTGAAGATATATTGAATGTATTAAGTCAAGTTAAAATGTCACGTGGAACTACATTTTAGTTTAAAATACTTTTTTCCTTTAATGTCGCAAGGAGATCATTGCAGAAATGCTTGAATCTGATTGTTCAGTAGATAATTGAAAACAGTTCTGTTTGGCAACTAGGAGAACAGAATGTGGGTGGTGCAGGGATATTGTGCAGCGACATCTGTTTCACTGACAGTACCATTTTAGATAAACAGCTTATGGTATATACAAGACAGTTGCAGTTTTTCTACATTTACTGAGAACTGCATTTGGAAAAGGAGCTATTTTTACCAACATGGCATAGCTATTATTTTATTGCCAATTTTGTTGTCTTGAGAAACTTGAATAGCTTGTGTGTGATATTTTAAGATCCACATTGATCTCAAGTGTTGCCACAGTGTACTTAATGGCAGTATTTGCATTCTAAGGGAAACTAGCAGTATTTTAGGTGCTTCTGTGTTTGGTGGTTGTATTAGAACTGCATATGTACATTCACTGTTCTAATGTCTGATCTAATAGGTGTTCAAGGTAAATCACAAATTACTTGCATGCATATGGGAAAAACTGAAACTTTCTTTATCAGCGCTTCTTAATTTTGAATCCACAGACCTAGTAACTGTAACTCTATCTATAGAATAACCTTTCTCTTCCCCTTAGTGAAAAGAAGGTGGTTTTTTTAGTTTTTGTAGTTCATAGTGTTTCACAGTTCTTAGGAATATTTAACTTTTATTCTAGAGATGTTTCTCAGTTGGTCTATTGTGCAAGTATGTGTGTGAATACTGAGCTATGAGTATCTGGATCTTGCATTGATATCTGCATTGTTTTAAGTGCATGTTTGAAAAGTTAGCCTCAGCAGTGATTGAACCATCTTTTGTTTAGATAAATGTCTGGGTTTGTGTCATGTTTTATCTGCTTTTATTCTCTCAAAAAACTTGCGATCTACTTCTCTGTTAATTTAATGTTACTCCAGTAGCTGTAACTATACTATGACTTAATTTGCCTTGAGTTTTTAGCATTGTTGTTTCAATTTAGGGCTATTAACTGACATAGGCTGATAGTTTATATATGGAACCATTAGTACAGTGAAATGGATACTATTCTCAGTTTCTTTTAGCACTTCTCAGTGATTTATTGACTTCGAAGCAATGATTATAGTTTTCACCGCTGGAGTCTCTTGGTTTTTTATGTATGTACTTTGGTAACGAACAAAAAGTGACAGCATGCAAATGTAGCGTAGATAAAATGCTCTTAACACATGGCCATCCACTAAGATTCTGCCCTTGTTAGTTATGATGGGAGAAGAAAGTCTAGAACTGTGCCACCATTAATTAATTGCAAGGGGACAAAATATCCATCACTATATCTAAAAATGAAAAGGATATGCAATTACAAAGAAGCCAAATGATACATCTTAGAGGTTGTGCAAAACCAGCTCTGTTGGCGAATGTTCACCATGCTGTGTTTCAGAAGAACTCCAAGCATGGTTAAATTTGTTGTACCAGAAACTGTACAAAGAGAGGAAAACTGGGGGACTTGATATTTTTTTTTCCCTCTGTCATTTCAGTTTTGGATACTTTGGTCCAGATACTCCACAGAATGTGAGAGATATGTAGATGGAATTTCAGCCTAAATCAGTATACCTGACCTCAAAGTATCTGCCAGCTTTGGGATGTTTGATCTCTGGAGGATCTTTACTTTAACATCTAAAAGAAGTTCAGAAAACTTTTTTTTAAAATTATTTTGCTTAGAGGCTTGTTCAGAAATGCTAGACACGTGTGCAGCACTATGGTACTGCTTTTCCATCTGACTCATATTCCTCTACTTTTCCCCCCAAGATAGTTGTCCAGGATTATCTCTCCGATAAATATTTAACAAAATCCAAAGGCCTTTGGATTTTGGGGATAAGAGTGCTCAACTTTTATGAAATTACATACAGATCTCCCACATCTACTGCCCATTTTAAGTTGGTGCCACACTCATCATGTAGAAGTTTTGAGTGGCGAGGCACAGCTGACTCCCCTACTTTCCTGGTACTGTTTTGAAAGGCAATGGTGACAACTCCACAATATATGTTTTAGACTGTGGATGTGGGATGTGGGTAGTGGAAACTGCCCTAGGGCAGTGTTTGTTGCAGTGTTGAGGGTGCCACATTTGGAGTGTGTGATGCTCCGGGCACTGCTGAATTCAGAGTGACCTTGGCCCTTCTGAGTGGTGACGTTCCCCATGCAGCCAGCACTACACTGCCAGGGACACAGGCCAAAAAATTAGCTTTGATGAAGTGCTTCTTTCCTGATAATGATCTGGGTTTTTGTTTGTTTAATTAGCAGGAGTCAGTTCTCCACTGCCAGCTGTAGAGGTGAGAAAACAGGCTCTATTGTATCCTTTCTCCTCTGATTTTTTTCCCCAAGAATTCATGGATTTTGCTTTTTAACTATGGAATATGATTATAACCAATTTGATTTTTTTTATGTGTAATGGATAGTGTATTTGCAACAAAGAGAGCCCTACAACATCTATATAGAAGTGGAGATCAGAAAAGTTCTTAAAAGTAAAGTGTGTGCCCATGCTTCTCTTGAAGGTCTGTGTGGGATGAATGAGTGTTAAAAGTGTGTTATACATGGCATATAGAACAGATGGGAAGATGTATTGGAGATGAGTGCAAATGAACAGCTGTAAAACCTGTAACTGTTAAGACATTCTATCTATCAACCTCTTTTTTACTGTTTATAAAATAAACTTCAATATAAAGGATAGGACTTCCGTATTTCTCCCCAGACATGTACCAAGTTTTGTCTAACCTGCTAATGGTGACTAATGTGAAGTTAATAACTCTGTAGAATCAATGGTGTTTCCTTCACCTTAACCTTGATCAGCCATGTGCTGTTGTTTTTCAGCCAGCTTTAATTTAAACATCACTTTTTATTATTTGACTTAATGGCTGCTTCCATTATTCTTTGTGGAAGTGTGCTATTGGCGCAAACCAGAGATTCAAATACTTCCTTGGCACTGACAAGTTATTTAGAACCTACAATAACAAGATAGACAAAATACTGTGTAATTGTAATAAATTTAGCATGCACAAATATGTATTGAGAGATATAGGTGGCTTAGAAAAAGAAAGGTGACTGTTTTTGCGATTTTTTTCTTTTTAATTCAAAACCGCTCATTAAGTACTCCTGAAAATCACTGTCTTCCTTTATCAGTGCAAACCAAATACCTTAATATTACTTAGCTGTGCATTTCAAAATGCTGGAAATCGGGTCTCTCCAGTAGAATGCCTTATAGAATGCTTCTGACGCTGTATTGTTCTGAGACAGGCGCATATTTTTTAACTATTTTTAATTTTCCTACCAAAGTAATGAGAAGATAACCTAGTCTCCCCCAGACTAGGTACTTAGATAACTGTATGAAATCACAGTTTCTTTCCTCAGTGGAAAGAAATTAATTGTGGGAAAAAGATAAATGCAATTTGCAGTACCTGATAAGAAGAATATGATTTGTCATGCATACAATTTTACATGCAGTTAGCATACCTTCAGTCTTTCCCCCCTCACCCAAGCTGTCATTGAGTTGCTGACTATTTATTAAACACAGATGTCCAAGAGGTGATTTTGTCTATATGATCTTGCAATAGATCTTCACAAGTGTCGTCAATAATATGTCTGGTAGAAGGCAGCACCTTTTTGTATTACAGGACCTAAGTCAAAACAGTACTGTTGATGTTCTATTTTGCTTTTGGAGAAAGCAGTCAGATCAGATAGTTTGGATTTAATTTGGTTTTGGTTTAAATTTGTGTTTTGGAAATTCTTGCAATTGCATTGTTACATGTAGGTCAGCATCACAGGCAAACTGAAAATCCTAAGTTAGAGTAGCCTTAGGGCATACTTTTGGCAAACAAATTGCATGTGACGGAATATATATTGTAGTACATGGTCACATTTTATTATTTTGCAGGCAATACTTGTATCTTTGAGGAAATTAGTTATTTGCTCTCATTGGTGGTTTGTTCATTTACCTGTGTTCTGATCTGAAAAAAAAAGGAAATGAAAAAAATGCTGCGTTGGAAAAACAGCCACTGCCTTGCTGGTACACAGAAGTGGGCCTCAGGGCTGGAGAGAGCAATGCAAATTCATTGTGTTGATCATCTGTTTGTTTCTACAGCAGGTGGAGGGTTCAGAGCTCACATTGCCTCCAAAGCAGTTTTATCTAGTGGTATAACTACTGCCCTGCCTTAACCACTCATTCAGTTTTGGTGATTTTACTGTCCCCATCAGGTACAATTTCATCAGTGCAGCTCAAAGAACGATTACTATTAAGTTACTGTGTTTTGCAGTATTTCATCACCATTCCATTGTCATCCATATTGTGATTTACATGAACAGCCATAAATAGCTGTGATCTTGGATGACTTCCTCTAAAGTGAGCATGCGAAAACATGTATGTCTGTGCGATGATATTAAAACTGCTATGAAGACTGACTCTTGGATTGGTGCAAAATATCTTCCTGTATGAGGAAGAATAAAGATAGCAGGGACTTTGTACTACAAACTATGCTGACAAATTAATCAAAAATTTTCCTCAGGAATTAATCCTGCGTTATCACCTCTTAACTGCTTAATGCTGCGAGTCTAGTCTGAAGTCAGCAGTAATACCAGTGACACTTATTGCATAACCGGCTAGTGTAAACTCTTCACCCTCTCACATTGCTGTAAAACAGCTCTAGCTGGTATGGATCACTAAGGAAAGGCATGTCTGCTGTCACAGCCTGTGTTTGGTGACTTTCAGGGCATAGTTTGAGGCCTTTCTAGTTATGTAGACTTTTTCCCAAGGGGCGTGGTTGAAGTTTTGCAGGGTTTGTAACATTAGGATGAGTACCTCTTTTGAGATTAATCAGATGTTAATTTTTTTTTTCAATTTTTGCTGCAAACTTTTATCAAATTACTAATTAAAGTCCTTCTATTGCTACCAGGCACAATCACAAGGTTATCATTTAACTAAAATTTATGGCAATCAAATATTTGAATAGAAAACCCAGATTTTAGAACTCCAGCAATTTTTTTGTCCAGGAGTAGTTTGAAGTAATTCATATTATTAGTTACTTCTGGATTTTTAAAGTCAACTGAAATAATTTGAAAGCATCATGGTGTCTTACAGCTAATTTTTTCCATTTATTTTTATTTAAATATTCCCATTTTTCTTCTTTACTCCTAATATGGATTGTATTTACTTACTACACTTTGTTTTCATTTAGAATGTTTCTAGGTAGAAGCATATTCTGTTTGAAGTCTTCATCTTGGCTGGA
Organism: Cettia cetti; assembly: GCA_013401135.1. Classification (NCBI taxonomy): domain Eukaryota; kingdom Metazoa; phylum Chordata; class Aves; order Passeriformes; family Sylviidae; genus Cettia; species Cettia cetti. The sequence continues at coordinate 111,243 of VZUI01040517.1, forward strand.
TTTTTAAATGCTGCAGTGATATAAATATTATTATGTACTCTGCAAAGTTTGGGTTAAGAAGTGGTTAGTATTTCCTCTTTATATTGCAAATCCTGGAAAGCTGTTACGTTTTCCAGTTCTGAATGTGGTTTTTTTTTTTTTTTTTTGAAGCAGATGCAGCAAAGCCAGTTTCTCTCCAGAAGTCTCAGGCAGAGTACCTGAGTCTTCTCTCAAAACCTGTGGCAAAATTCCTTTGAAATTTAAGTAGAGAATGATCCTGGGACTACTTTGCAGAGGAACATTGCCATTGTTTTTTGTGTTCCATTTCTGAAATAAAGTCACTACTTGCTGCTGCTCCAAACCCTACTCTGCAGATTGTAATGAAGTGATTTGGTAGCCTTTTGACAGTCTCACTGTCAGTCTGTGCCGGAGCCATTTCCCGTTTGTGTGTGTGTGGGCACACCTACATGTGCATGTCTGAAGGGAGCCGTGTGTGCCATACAGGAGGTAAATCACAACACTAGAATGGTAATTTGCATGCTTCCTACACCATTTCACCTGTCTTCTGCCTAGTAATCCTTTTCTGTAAGACTCCCTCAAATATTTGGTTTCTGAGCAGCACATTCCTCATAGGATTTTTCCAGATTTGTTATTCAGAGAAAAATGTCTGTGTTTTCTTCTTAAATATGGACTCCTTCCAAGCAACAAACATATCACTCCTGCCTGAAGCTGAGGACATGATGTACTGAACTATTGACATATTTTACTGTACCTAATGTATCACATTGATGATTCCCTATTTTGTATCTCTGCAGAGATAGAAACAGGAAGTCTGCATCACTGTAGTGGGATGATTTCTTGCTTTACAGTGAGGTAATCATGATTTGATTCTATCATAGGAATGACCCATGATTCTGTTCTTTACTACATGACATTTCATGGGGAGAAAAGGCATTTCTTATTCAGGTGAATGGCCAACAGCTGTAACTACAGAAACCAAAATTTGTTACATAAATAAGAAACTGTGCAGTAACTTGGGGTGAGAATTTATTACTTTCTTAATTTAAAGTTGCCTATTAACAGTAAGCCCTTTTGAGAAAAGGAATAGAAATGTTTCTGCACCTATTCCTTAATTGTCTCTTACAATAAATTTGCAAATGTGTTAGTAATTATTTGCAAATATCAATCTTAAAAATCAGTATTTTCAAATAGATTAGTATTGAAACTACTTACTGAATTATTTGGGTAGCTTCCGTGTCCGTTTTGTACTTGCAAGAGACACCATAAGGCTATTTAGAATGTAATATAGTGTTTGTATTTTTAGTGTTAAAAAAAGCAAACCAACCATGCAGCCTCTTCTTTTTAGGGCCATAGGAAATAAATGTTGATTTATAATCTCACACATAGACATGTGTGAAGAAATACAGATTCTTATCTTAAAGTAACAGCAATAGGCTTAGTAACAGGCTAGACTGATTTGCAAACTAATGCCTTAGCTTTGGCTTTAAGAGTCAAGATGTGGTTCTCTTTCATTTAATTGCTTTAGAAATCTCAAACCTCATAGAACATTGTACAGTGTGCTATAGGAAAGTTTTATTTCTTCTTGCTTGATTGGATTTCTGTATGCCAAAAAAAAAAAAAAAAGGAAAAAAATGTCAGGGTATTGATGGCAAAATGGTCTTGAGGCAAAGCAAGAACATGGTGGCATCTAAGAAAAAGGTGGTCAGGCTTGGTGGAAAGAAACCAGATAGCATACATGAGGCTCTCATTTTGCATCATGATGGTTTTGAAGCATCTTGGTAAGCATATCCTCTATGCAAAAGCTTTAAATGTTAGTAAATTCTCTGCTTAAGAATTCTTCCCATTATTAATTGTTCTTCCTTAAATTGTTAGGAAGGATAGTAGGGAAAAAAGTCAAATGGAACTTGCATAAACCCTATATGTGCAGATTTTTATAATTTCATAAATTATTTTGTTTTCCTCTTTTATGAGGGAAAGGACTAAACTCAATGAAAGGTAGCTTTAAAGTTGATGACAAGCTTTCCTGTTGAAATTGAATTAATTATGAAAGTGAAATTAAGCCCAAAAGTCAGGACATTGAGAATTATTATCTGGCTGCTTCTCTGATCTCTGTGTGCCACTGTATTATTCCAAGCCTCTGAGCTGTTCTCCTTCCATATTAAATCACCCCTAGCAAAGAAAGAAAGCAATTTCTTTTCCTCTTCTAGCAAGTAAAACAGGCTTTATCAGCTTTCTGTGCCCTTGGACTCAAACTGGAAAAGGGCACTCAATGTTTCACAGCATGATCTGTCCTGTCATGTGGATTATTGATAAATATCAAAGCAGTTATGTGGTGGGATCATAATTGTCTTTTCCCAGATCACTGCTATAAACCACAGCTGCTTCCATCCTTTTTAAGGGGTCTGTCTCTTAAGTGGAAGACTGGGAATGGGAAAAGTCAGTTAATTCCTTTCTGAAAGGTAGGAAAAGCTATTAGCTATTTTTTTAGTTAGGTACACATACAGGTACATTTTTTTGAGTGATCAAGTGGAATAAAACTTTTCTCTGTGAATTATGTGCTCTTTGTATAGAAAATCACTCTCCAAAAATATGAAGATTAATTTTCAGATTTGATCTACATTCAAAATTATCAATGAGAAGCTCGAGATTTAGACAATTGCAGAACCCAGCTCTTGGCCCCAGATTGACCTGGCTTAGCTGTTCAGCCTGACCTAGGAGTGTAATGTTACATGTAGTCACTGCAGAGAAATGGTTATTTTTATAGTCTCCAGGGATGACAAAGACTTTCCTGGATGTCCTGTTCCAATGTCTGACCACCCTTGTGGTGAAGAAATTTTTCTTAGTACCTAGGTGCAACTTGAGGTCATTTCCAATGGCCTTATCCACTGTTATTTGAGAGAATAGAATGGGCCCCACCTGGCTGCACCCTCATTTCAGGCTAGTAGTGGTAGTGTAGTGAGTGGTAAGGTTATCCCTGAGCCTCCTTTTCTCAAGGCTGAACAATCCCAGCTCCCTCAGCCATTCCTCACAGGACTTGTCCTCCAGGCTTTTCCCCAGCTCCACTGCCCTTCTCTGGATGCAGTCCAGCACCTCAATGTCTGTCTTGCAGTGGGGAGCCCAGAACTGAACACAGGATTTGAGGTGTGGCTTCACCAGTGCTGAGTACAATCCCTGAAGGGACAATCCCTGCCCTGCTCCTGCTGGCCACACTATTCCTGATTCAGGCCAGGATGCATTTGGCCTTCTTGGCCAGCTGGGCACACCATGGCTCACATTCGACTGGCTGTGGACCACCAATACTCCACCATTTATCCTAATGTTTAATCCTCTCTCAGCCTGGAACTCAGCAAAGATCTGGGCTATCACCTGCAGCAATAGATTGGTAAAATCTGGAAAGCTGTCTCCTGTGCTTTTATTGCAATACCATGGGTAATTACCACACTGCTGCCTTTTCTAAAACTGGGAATTACATCAGGTTGTGTGATGGTGATAGCCTGATGTAATTTAGCACAGGGTCACCTTTGAGATACAGGTAATTCAAAGTTACTGTTTTTCTATGCCACCAAGCAAAATAAAATGCTTATATTAATTTAAGTCTAGTCTGTGATAATTTAATTGCTCCCTTTCTATTCAGGTCAGTATATAGATATTACTTATGGTTCCAAACAGGTACTTGAGGCAAATAAGCTATTAAGTGAGTCTTGCTGTTATTTATAGAAAAAGTTATTGGCACTGCAGTCACAGATGCTGTTAATATACATGATTCGTGGCAGATTTTTGGGATTATCTTTTTTATAAAATGAGGCATCATTTTAACTTTCAGAGAATTACAGTATTGGTTAACTACTTAATTCATTCTTTTATTGATCAAATTTCTAACCTTCCATGCGGATGACTGAACATTTACAATGAATGAATTAAATTGTGTAGAAATCCTAAAATAGCAAGGAAACCCTTGTTAGGATTCAGCAACTCCAGCTTCCAATGGAAAAAGGAGTGGTTAATTATGAAAATTCAAATTACCTTATTCTTTCTCCATCTGCTTATAATTGTTTTGGGGTGTTTGTTCTTCACAATTAAATGGTAATTGTTGTTTTCAAATATTTCACAATTTAGTGAGGGAACAGAGCCTGTTGTAAGGAGGTGTGTAGATACAGTCCTTAACAAAAGGAAATCAGTTTGCAGTCGTGGCTCTTTCAGACTTGTTTGTTGAATTTCAGCAATAATTTATTTCACAATGTCTCAGATCTCCTTACAGTTGTAAAATCCTATGCCTGCCTTACTCATTTGTGAGAAAGAACCCAAACCATGGATGTCATCCTCTTAAAATTAACAGTATTACAATATCTGTGTGAAGCAAGAAGACAGAGGCATGATGATGTTCATGAGTATTCACTGGTGAAATGTAGACCATCATCTGTTTCTTTGTCTTGCAGTGGTTCTGACCATCACCCTATTTTGACATCATGAATGAGTCATTAAATTATTACCCTGTATAAGGGTAAAAGAATAAGGCATAAGTGTGGGAAATTAGTATTGAGAAATAGGTATTTTTTAAAAGGCATAATTCCTTCCATTACAATAAAGGTTTCATGCCACACTTAATTTTTATGCTTGTGTTGCTTCATCCACTGATGGATATAATTGGATATCAGTGACATATACAGTGTCATATCAGTGTCTATTTATTCTAGCTGGTAGGAGGGGTCCGTAGCTCCGGAGGAGGCTGGAGCCACCCCAAAGAGTATCTCCTCAGAGACAACTGGTTAGGGGGTCAAGGCACTCCCTCAGCTGGCAGAGAGCGTCTCAGCAGGAGGGCAGAGCCGTGATCAGCTCTTGTGAGTTCAGCTCAGTGATTTCTCAGCTCCTGCCCCAGCGAGATCAGCTTCTCCTTGCTGGCCCAGGATGAGAGAGAGGGGGTCTCGTTTGGCATTCCGCATGAGCAGCTTTATTGCAAAGGCATCTGTGAAGGGAGCCAGGGATGAGAAGCCCTGGCGATCAGGGAGATTATTAGGGGTTTTATAGGAAACCAGGTGGGAGAGGGAAAGGGTACAAAGCCAATCGTTTACAACAGATCTACATAAAATCCCGAGGGGGCTTGTGGGTCTTCTTGAAGAGTCGCCGTGACCAGAGAGCTTGCTTGATATCCTAGGGGTCTGGGAGAGGTTGATCAATTTTCTCTCCAGGGCAGAGCCACCGGGGCTCTGCGCACCCCCACATCTATTCACCGTGGAAAACCTAAAATTTACTGTATCCCCTTTGCCAACCATCCCTTTGAGACATGAGTACCTTCTTTCTAAATGTAGAGAATGAGGTGTGGGGCACTGGCCAATGGTAAGCCTCAGTCCCTGCTCCCTGACCTCTTCTGGGGCCAGTACTGGTTGCATTTTGTTCACCAAGCCTCTAGAGCAAGGACAGAATAAAGGAAACCATCAGGTTCTGATCAAGGAGCCATTACTTACTTGATTTCCTGATATGTTGACATTTCTGTTCCAATGTATGAGCTTTGTCAGGTGCTGTCAGGGACTGAGATTGTTGCATCACTGTTTCCCAAAGAGCGGGCCAAGAAACGCTCTCTGGCAGCCTGTGAAAGACCACATAGCAAAGTGCATCTTGACATCAAGAGCAGAAGGATCTGTTCTTTCAGCTCCAAATGTCAGCCAGGGATTGTGCACTGCAGAGAGCTGAACAGCTGCATGGGACTGGCTTTCTGCTCACAGTAGATGGATATCAGCATTGTTGGTTTTAATGGGTTTTGGATAGATTCAAAGTTCTAGAAGGACTTTATGTAATTGCAGCATATTCTGTGCAGAAAGTGCTGACCGTTATGATGTTGTTTGGCATCAAACGTAGCAGGAAAAGGAAGCAGGATTTTCTAACTCATAATGATGTCTTATACCTTGCTGAGTTTTTGTATTGGGGGAGATGTACTGGCCAATACTAACCCCTCTAGCAAGGAGAAATTTGATAGAGATACAGTTTTTCTAGGCTTGAACTACTACTATAGTATGCAGAGCTTCTGATATAGGAAGCTTACTTAAGTTCATGAAAATATGCGGGATGAATATAAAGCTCAGTGTTGAGCAGAACTGCTAATTTCTATGATCAGAAATAACTATGGAATGTATCTGTGTTTTATGAATGTATCTGAATTTTACTTTTGATAAAATGAAGCACCATTTCATGTGAAAAATGCTGCTGCCTTTTTCAGTTTACTTCCAGAGTATGGTGCTGCTGTATTGTCTGCTGGGTGACTTTTTTCCTTGTATAATGTGTGAAAGCTTATGAAAGAAATACAGGAGAAATGTTTTCCGTGTGATTGAACTACGTGTGGGGACTTCTAGCAGGGCTCTCCCAGGCCTGTGGTGGCTATTCTGTTGCTTTTGGTTAGTTCCGCTTCGGTACTGAATGTCCAGGGAAGCATGAGCTCTTCAGACTGGAATTTAGGAGAAAACCTTTTGTTTGGATGACCAGTAAGATTAGATACAATACTGAAAAGCTAGTCTCCTTATCAGCACAATTAGTCGTGCTTCTGTGGTGCTAGCCAGTGTTTTTCTTCAGCAAGGTTGCTAGCTGCTCCAGTTCAGTATGTGTGCCAATAATACACTTGTCATGAAGTAAACTTCTTTCATTAATTCTGCTATCACATTAATCCCATTCAAGATTATGAAAAGGTAACTGCATTTTGTCAAAAAAATTCAGTCAACCTTGTGTGGGTCAGGACTTCTTGTAACAGTTGACCGTTTCCATCCAAAGTTCATGGCCTGGTTTTTTTCTTCCTGTTTAACCACATATGAGTTTGTTGAAGTATAAGATACAGTTTAAAAAAAAGTGTTATGAATGGGATATGTGAAAGCAAAATAATAATTTACTAAATCTATTTCTTTGTCCTTTGAGTCAGGAAAGAACTGTTAGGCAGCTTCTATAAGCTTGCAATGAAGCTGTATGTGAACAAAGCTAAAAAACCTACGACCTTGAAACATTAGCAAGTCAAAATTACTATTCTAAATTACTCTTCTAACAAACTATAGAACTAATCATAACACATATATCAGGGGATCACAAATTAGTAGCCACAGAAATGAGCAATGGTTTTCTGTTGTTAAATACACATATCAAGAGTTGTTCAGACCATTTGTACGTGTGGTGGCAATTAAGAGTGTTAAGGTTAATATTTCTGCTCATGTTGTTAAAAGATGAGCCGAGGACAATCAAGAGAGGTTCAGATGTCAGCTTCCACTGTGTGCAGTATTTTTCTCATAGGTCCGCAGATGCATTTTAATTGGGTCCAAGATGCACCTTGGATATGCTGGCTGTCTGTGGATATAATAGAGAAAAGTACGTATTACAAGTATGCCTAGGGCTTTTAATCTCTCTGTAATGACAGCAGAGAGTTTCTGCTTACCAAAGAGGAAAAATCAGCATAGGCAAATGTGTGTGCATTCCTGCTGTGATGTGTTCCCATTACATGCTAGTCCTTGAGCAGAGAAATACATAAATAACAGAACAGCCTGTACCTTTCCTCTTTTTATGTCTGTATTTAAACCTGCAAAAGAACATCTGGTTCTCAGAGGACAGTTCCTCTGGAAGAACTTATTAAAGCTGCAGAGATTAAAACAGAGATGCTACTCATCACACTTGCCCCAAATAAATGTAATGCTACAGTAATAATAACACCAGTCCTTCCACAATTAAAAACTTTTTGTGTGTATTGAGACTGAAATCAGCATGACAATGTGTAATAGTGCCATCTGGTGACCTTCTTTTGGATTGTGCAGTGAAAATATGTGATTCAACGTAAGAAACACAAGCCTTTAAGTTTAATTTTTTAGATTAAAATTCCTTTGAAATCCAGAGTTATCAAGAGAGTATGTTTTATCAGCCCATTAGAGGTAGATGTGGGTATGCTGTTTAAGCATGCGTATAAAAAATTGGAGTGTTTGTTTCTCTAGTGATACTGATATAAAAAAAATACAATTTTTACATATCCCAGTAGGCATATGTGTCTTCTTGCTTCAGCTGAGAACTGTACTACTCATTCAGTTTGGTGAGGAACTCAGACTATTCTTAATGCAGTTTGTTCAGCAAGTCAGATGACACCTCCTCTACAGGGCAGCCTTGCTGTTGCTCATTAGAGCTGATCTGTTATGGCATTTGTCAAAGGGCTCAATCTCCTGTGAGAGCAGCAGATTCTCCACACTGCTGCAAGCCTTGGCTCTCAGTTTCTTGCTCAATCCTGAGATAATAGGGCTGAAGATCCTGTTCAACTTCTCAGCTGCAAAGAGCTGCAATAAAATAAAAATAGAGCCTTTTAGCTTTGCAGATGGATCGCCTGGAGATCTCTGTACCCCTGCTGGGCCTACTCAGAGGCAAGACAAGAAATCTGATAATACGTCTTGCTTAGCAGCAGTTGGAAAATGAAAGATCATTTCCAACTTTTTTCTTAATATGTTTCCCATTTTCTCCACCTTCTTGTTTCTGAAGCAGGACAGAGGTAAAGGAGACACAGTTAAGATCTTAAGTAAAATAAAACTATTGCATGTACACTTATTATTTTAAAATATGGTGTCAAATTTCCTGCTCTGTGATTATAGTCACTTGTAATAGGAAATCCCCTTCACCTGTCTGTACAGATAATTAGTAATCCACGCTTTAGGCCAGAAAGCCCTAAATCCCATCACAGATCAGGTGTATTGCGTACAGCAAATAAGTTCATGGAAAGTCCCAGATGTATGTGGGATGATTTTCAGTAGGTTACCAATGTTGCAAGTATGAACAGAAATGTGCAAATAAATAAGAACTTTTAACAGACAAGAATTTACTCACAAATACTATGGTTTTATTTAGTGGCAGTGGTAAAAAAGAGTATTACGAGGCACACACCAGCAAAAGGATTTTGTCCTTCAAGTCCTTAAATTCTGGAAGTCAGTTGCCTTTGTTAAATTTTGTAATCTTGAAAGACAATATTAATGTAAGTTCAGTTTTTAGCTTATTTTGTTATTGAAGGAGTTTGATTGAATATACTGCCCTTCTGAGCACAGAGAGTGTAAGCAAGCTTATTGAAATAAACAGCTTTCATTGAAGTATCTCTAATGAGGTTCTCCATTTAGAATCACACCTGGGTTGAGGCTTACCTACCTCTGGAGATTGTCCAGACTCAGCCCACCTCAGGCAGCTCAGCTCCTGTGGGTCATGTCAGGGGCATACCTGGTTGGACTTAGGAACATCAAAGGAGAGGATCCTCACTGCCCCTAGGAAATCTGACTCCCTGTTTGACCACACTTATAGTTCAAAATAATTTTCTTCCAAAGGTTAAGAAAAAATTTCTGGTATTTCAGTCTGTGCCATTGATTCCTCTCTTTTCCCTGGGCATTACTGAGGGGAGTCTGGCCCCTTTACGTCCTCCTGTGAGGTACTTATGCAGATGTGAAAGCTGTCCCTGAACCTGCTCCGCTTCAGACTGACCAGCCCCAGCTCTCTCAGCCTCTCTTCCTATGACATGATCTGTTCTGCCTACTACCCTGAACATCTGGAGTGGAAACAGGCAATTATTTTTTCTTTCCTATGGGCAAATTCTAGAGTTCAGCCTCTTTCCTGAGACTGAAAACTGACAGCATTTGAATGAGTTATTTTCATGTCTGGGTATTAATTTTCTGTGGTTTTTTTGAGACCACCATTAATTTTATGCAGAATGCCCTCACATTGGTTTTATATTTGAAATTAAAAGGAAGCAAGAAATGAGATCAGGCTGAGTTACATGCACTGCACCAAAGTAACTAATTATGTATCAAGCAGAATTCTTGTTGGTAACCTCCAACTCCAAAACCCCTAAGTTTTTAGCCAGGGCAACATGTGTTTGCATATTGTGTATTAAGTGTTGTAGATGCTCTTGTTCCAGACCAATGTTTCAGATTTTGCAGAATAAATTCCTTCCAGTGTATTTCAGCTTAAATAACTGTTCAGAAAGGGCTAACTTGCTCTGCACAGCATGAGATTTGGGGGAATGCTATGAAGAGTTACTTTAATGTTGATCTGGAATTCTTGCTGCCTATTTAGGGTATCTTAGCAAAAGTATCAAAAAATGAATATATGGAGAGGAGATAAAAGAGCTCATTAACTGATGTCCATGAAGAACATGACATAAGCCAGGGGTGAACAGGTTGTCCTTCTGGTGCAGATGGAATATGAATGAGCAGGGAATGCGGCGCTTTTCTTACAGGGCCAACAAGTAAAAGATGTTTGTTGAAAATTCTTGAGATATGCTACTTTTTAGTAGCGCAAACCTATTCCTGCAGGTCACTTCAGCTATCTTGCTTGGGACAGCCTCATGGCTTTCTCATGTTGGAGAAACCCTGAGTAGTGCAGAGGTGCTGGAAGAGATTGAGTTGAGACTGAGAGATTGATTTTTTGAAAAAAAAAAAAAAAAAAA